>JAQFYZ010000155.1:0-63528 GCA_034695085.1 Cylindroiulus punctatus | reverse complement strand
ATTACCTTTGTAGCTACATTGTGTTGCCAGATATCATGGAAAAATGGGGTGCCTCTATCATTTTGGCAAGGACTGTACGATATACTGAAACTAACTGTTTGTAGACAAGACGGGCACCTGTCTTAGCTGCCAAATTTAAAATACTTTTCTGAATTTTAATAATTAACTCCCTAAATTAACTGCTTTAACAAAGCAAGTAGAGCAGCATTATTGGCTATTTAGTAGACCAGCCAATTCGAATGATGGCAAATTATTACAAATCAATGATTCTAAAATTCCTAGATTTTTTCGCATTTAAAGTGCCACCCTGAATGCAAGCAATCACCGCTAGCACCTGGCCTCATGACTTCCATGGCGTATAAAATCTCTAACAGATAGATTCCGCCGACAAAAAGAAGCCTATTTGAAAGATGTATACGAAAATGTTGCTCCAACACAAGTGTAACACCAGGAAAGCGAAACGTTTTTTAATAACGCCCGAGTAAACCCTACGAAATCCTGATTCAAAGCGTCTTATGTAGCTTATACGATACATCGCAGATTGTTTTTCTAATAGTGAAAATCACGCCACGCTTTATTTACGAATTGCTTACGTGAATGACACTTTATTGACTGTTTTAAGAAGATCTGGCTCGCGATGGACGCCTCGTTTTTTCTTGCCGCGCGGCTTATCTGGCCGAAAACAATTGCATTCCGCCCAAAAAAAAGCTGTCAAATTGAAACTCAAAATTCAAAAGCTTTATTTTTAAATCAATTCCTCGAAGGTAAGAAGCGCTTTTCTTTGAAAACGGTTTTGCGTAGCCGGCAAAAAGACGTCATCTTTAAATTAGGTGTCTCCAGGATAGAGTAGATCTAGAAAACTAAGAGGATTCGCGATATCAGCTCCAACAAAATGGGGTTTCAATAACATTTCAGAGTGGCCATTACTAACACTGAACCCGAACGTTAAAGAGTAAGCCTACCCTTCGTGTATTCTGGAGCCACTTTTATATATGCCGAATCCTCACATCTGCTGAATATGGGAGGGTGCAACGCCACTGGTGGCGCTGCAGTCAGCCACTTTCATGGCCGCGAGAGTAGGATAAAAGCCTCAAATGCAATGGGAAGTTTTTCATTTTCCCCAAATAAGCTCGTAAATGCAGGTTTTGATTTACCCTACGCAATATATCCGCTCTTTACGATTCAGCGAGTGCTATTATAACTACAGTATCAATGGAAATTTTCAATCTCTTCTAAATATGTACCTATTTTTTGATACAATTTTTTTCATGACCATATACGACTCAAAAATGGTCTTTTATGGCATTCCAGATCCCATATATGGTCTTATACGTGGCCATACATGGGCATATATGGCATTCAAAACCCCATATATGGTCATATACATGGTCATACATAGCACATACATGGGCATATATGACATAATCCCATGCATGGCCCTATTACATTTTTCCACCCGGGAAGGTAAAGAAAACGCGCCTAGACCACGTTAGAAGATACTCCGAATTTGTAACCTGAATTTCTTTTTTTAAAAATGCACGCGCATCATGTCTATTTGCGATGCAAATGAAAGATGAGATCTCGAGCGGCCCCGGTGCATAATGCGAAACAACAATTCAGTTTCGTTTTTCAATTTCGTGCGGGGTGATTCCATCACCGTGATGCTGAATTTTCGATCCAGCGAGTAAATCGAATTGCGGCCCATGGAGTCGTTGATAAGGCAATTGTGCGTATCTTCATGGCGCCCAATCAAACTCATTTGCCGCTTATTCCCACACCGAGTGACCTTTTAGCGCAGCCACTGTTTGGACGCCATCGCTCGCCCTACATCTAATAATCCTTTGCCATTTTTCGACGCCGTAACTCGCTAATCAAATCAATGCGAGAGAGAAAAGAGAGCCAGGACCAACAGCGTCAACATTTGCTTCAATCAAACCTCATTAGGAGAATGGAACGCGCTCTGGAACAGCGACACAACGTGCAAAATACAAAAGTGATGGACACGTTTTCAAACAAAGTCCAGATTTGCGACCTTGTTCTTTTTGTCTTCACAAAATTATGTTTCCAGTTGCATTAGAAATTGTTAGTCGTCGTGGTCGTGCTATCAATTGGAAGTGTGCGACGCCACTGGTGGCGCTGCAGTCAGCCTCTTTCATGGCCGCGAGACTAGGATAAAAGCCTCAAATGCAATGGGAAGTTTTTCATTTTCCCCAAAATAAGCTCGTAAATGCAGGCCAATTATTATTTTAACGGTATTTGTCGGTATTTAAAGCCTTCCGTATTTATTTTTGGGCCACGAGCCTGATTTTATCGAACTTCGTGTTATTTGATGAAAGTATCCTACTTTCATGGGAGCTTACTAGACTGCCACTAGATGGCGACCCTTTCGCTGCACACTCCCAATACAATTGACTTTCACCAGAGCTTCTCCTTAAATCTTGTACGTTGGCAGTGGTTGCCTGGAAAATGAAATGGGCAGCTAAATAAGTTGCATTTTAAGTTAATGTAGGCATAGTTCCAATAGAACACCTGTGCACCGGACCAGTTTTAATAAAAAATAAATGTATAACGCCGCTCGGTGTTAGATTTTTATATACAGTATATATTTGTTTTACATAACAACAAAAGTCACAACTGGGACAGGTGTCATTTTTGTATATTACGTAGAGAGCAAGTAGAGTACAATTACAATTATAAAATATTATGCGCACAATTGGTGCAATTCGTGAACCGTAGCGTATGGGACCAATGACTATAAACGGAAAGTTTTTACCCTCAATAAATAAATAATTCCTCAAAAAACCTCAAAAAACGAGTCTAAATACACTCGTTTAAAGAAATTAAATACTTAACAGTTGGCCAACCCCTTCCCCCTTCTCGCAAAAGATGATGATATAATACTTTAATGTCCACTTATGTAGCTCCCTGATATTATTTCTAGCACGTGGGCGCCATCTTGTCCGATGAAAAGAACTTCAAACAAAAAATTCATTTATGCGAACACCGTACATGTACACGCCGAAACTCGCAACAGGCAGTGTATGGGTAATTTTCCCAATATAAAAATGGCGCGTGCCAGATTTTCATTTTATGCAGTGAAAATAAGTTTTTTTAATGATGTATTTTCGGCGTCGCAAATGGCGAATTAGTCGGCGCTGTAATATAAAGCCCTCGAAAGCGATAATCAGTTGCCCAAAGTCTGTTAGTGCAGGGGATTACAACCGATGATTTATCTTTAAGGTTGTGGTAATTAGACATCATTAGGGGAATCGAACGACTTTGGGCAAAATCCTGGCATAAAAAAGCACGGGTAGAGCGCCATAAGGGTTAGGAACGTTAAGAGATGCCCCGCAAATGGTGGGGGATCAATGAAGACGAAAAGGACAATAATTGGAGGTTGGATGAGGTGGGCGAGCGAGGTGGGCCTGCCGAATTAAGCCGAAAACACAGGCAACGTGAAAACGTTTGACAGCATAAATGGTCTTTAGAGACCACTAACGCTCGTTACGTTTGCCACAAAGTCAGCTTAGCGACGAAGATTCAACTTTCAATATGTACGACTGCCGAATCAATTTTCGCGCTCCATACAGCCAGTTTAAGTCCTTTTCGGTTGACCAAATTCACCAGCATCTTAAAGAGCAACTTCTATCTACTGTACCGTCTAGCATTTCAGTTCGGACGTCAACGCCGCAAAAATAATGTGTTCAATAGGAAGATCAAAAGTGAACATTTACTAATTAAGATGAACATGCACTAAGTTTATCGTAAACTTTACGGTGCTTTAATCTAAGTCATGATTGTAAGTTTGAGTTCATTATACAGGTACATGTACTTGACTTTGAAATCTGTACACGTGGTTGGTTTGATTCGTGGCAGCTCAAACCGAGCAAGTTCGTCACTGCTAATACCATGTGCAGTACATGTGAGACTACGTTTCCACCGGAATTTTGAATTGTGATTGGTGGTCGAAACACCAATTCATTTTGCTGTGGAAACACTAAACGAGTGGGGATTCAAACTTAATCATGATACACACAACATATTCGCTGAGTTGTGTTCTGGGAACGCAATTCGGTCGGGAACCAATAATTGAGTGACGTCAGGCTGTGTTACCACTCAACTTGTCCATGCGTCAATGTGACAATGTGGTGAATGCATTCTACAATTCACCTCTAATATTTTAAGAATGCATTTAACAAAGCATTCGCTTTTACATATCATAAACGCATTGCGCAATACACATGAAATGCATTCCTAGAAACATATTGTAGAACGCAAAAATAATAAACTTCCCTATGCATTCCACAACGAATTATCTTATAAATTCATGTCTCAATCAACACACATTTTGAGATACACTTCAAAATGCATTACGTATTTTTCTTTTCCTTATGGGATATGTTGACTTATTACCTATAAAATGTGGAGTTAACACAGTAAACTATGAAGTCTGTGGATGCAAAATCTACAAACACTCTGTATCAAACCGCCAAATCCCGTCATGCAACGTGAAATGTGGGTTTCCTGTGGAAACACTTCATTATTTTATTGTGATTCCTAAATTATGATTCCTAGGCAATCACAATACACTGTGGAAACGTGGTATAAGCAGTTATACAGTGTAGCTCGAGATGAGCACGTGACTTCCTGTTCACTGTGCGCGTGATAAATGTACAACTTGAAGTATCAAAGTTCCTCGATCTCCAACAATTAAGTTTCTAGGGAAAATAATAAAATGCTGTATCTGCAGGCTTTTGTCACTCTGATATACATGTAAGAACACCCTGGGTCAACATCAACCTAGACCGTAGTTTGTTACTGACTTCGGATTTTAGTCTTCGATTGGCACCCCATAAATGGAATATCGGAAATTTGCGGTACCCTACCACAATCAATTTGCTTTATGGTTCCGTATACTGTCTTCTTTTCAAATAACCTTGAGGAAACTTTGGCCCGGAAACGATATACAGTACAATCTTTTAATACCTTACCTTATCATAGCAGTGCGATTGATTCTGTGCCTTCAGAGCAAAAACAACAGCATAACTATGACCGCGGTCCGCCACAATGTGATTCCAATCGCTAAGTCCCAATGGGACCAAATGACATTGCCCGACTTAAACCTACATTTTATATTCTGGTTCCACACAAAACATTGCATTTTTGAAATTGCTGGAATTCTCGAACATACCGCATAACTCGCAGCTTCTGGAGAAATTCAAATTCCGCTATGAAAATGATTAATTGTAAAGGTCATCAGAGCAAAGGAATGCCATTAATGACCTTGAGTTGAGCGTTTTGTATATGCTTTACCTGGGCTGTTCATAAAGTCCGGAATCACACAGCGTAATAAGGTGCATTATAATGAGCACAAAAAGAGCATGACTAATTGTTCTAAAAGAAAAATCGATAACACCAAGTTCGTCGTTTTCTCAGCATTAAAAGGTCAATGCTGGTAGCTCAACGATTACTTCAGCCAAGACTTGTCGATGGGAAGCGAAACGGTCTTTGTCGAGGTCCTCCAAAGCAAAATTCGAGAAGCGCATTCTTTAGATGCGTAGCTTACAAAAGCAGATAGGGCATGAATTACAAATTGGCACAAAAGAGTGCGCTGGTGAAGCAGTGTTTGCATAATGGGCTAATAAGTAGGAAAAATCTGCTAAATGTTAGCCAAGTTGTTCATATTTCACGACGAGTTCGGGTTCTTTCTATTCAATTCGTCCCACAAATTTCGATTGGAGTCCTTGCACAATACAGGACCCTTCATCCTCCATTTGATACCAGTCTCCTCATTCACTTTCGAGCATATGTAATCCACCCAATGGCACCATTGTGTCAAGCAGCGATTGTGAAGGTTCTCGGCTTTCAACCTGATCATTTTTACGTTGAATACACGGACACTTCCCTGAAGTGACTTTTTATAACGATAAATCTTCGCCAGCGGCAATGAGGGTCACGCTTGTATTCCAGAGTGTCGTTTGCCATTTGCAGCGTTGGCTCTGGGGACTGGTGAAAGTCAACTGCACTTTAGCATCCTAATTGAAGCATTTGCTTGAATGGGACTGGGTAACAATGGGAACTTTTCACAATAATTATGTAAAGTAAAATGAACGAGCAGCTAAGTTTGTTAATACACTGTGCTCGGTTTGAGTTTCCTTGAATCAAACACTCAACTCAGTAAAGATAGGTAAAACAGGTTTATATACATGATTTGGTTAGATAAGGACCCTTATGTAAACGGTGCATTTCGATTACATGTATGGCGTCTGTAGAAGTAACGCCTCACTACGCATCCATATTTGGATCCAAAAATTAAAATTTATAATATTTTAATTTAATAACATACATGTATACTGCTTAACAAAGAACATCCATTTACGAGGTAAACCTGGACCCAATTTCATAATAAAATGAGTGTGAGGGGTTGATGAATCTGAGGGATAGCAGTGAGGAGTTGAGATTTTCAAGTTTCCTAACTAAGTATCAATCCATGCCCCATGATGCAGTAACCTTAACCCCTTGTGATTCCTCAGATTAACCAATTCCTCGCACTAATAATTTTTTATGAAATTGCTCTTATCACTGATTCATTCAAAGTCCCTGGCTCAATTCCCACAGGTCCGCAACAAACAATATTCCAAATTCACAAAGAGAACCAGAAACGATGCTATGCATCCAAGAGGTTTTTATCTTCCATATTGTAATGCTTAAAAACCGTGGAATTCATTCATACATCATTAAATTCCTCCTCATCGACTTGCCTCAAGTATTGCACGGAACCGGAAGTACCCACCTTCAAAGACGTTGTTACGGGCCTGTTTCTCGGTGTGAGAGTTATTCGTTTGTAGATTTGGTTGTTATTTCCGGTGCAGCAAGTCTTTCGACTGTGGATAATCAGAATGACTATAGTGGACAGGCTTAGCATGCCCAATAGAACGGCGATGACCAAAAAGAAGCCTCGTTCAGCAGTGGACAGACGAATGAGATGAAAGGTCTGATGTGGCTTAAGGGCTCCTGCTGGACAAGGGACATCCGGACCTTTGAAATCCAAGTCTTTGAAAGACATCCCCTGTATCGCCACCGGTGTCCAGCATCTTGGAAGAGAAATTATGATTAGTGTCTGATATTAAATTTCCCAGTCAATATTGCTAACGATGTTTGAAAACACTGTGAACATGCCTGGTGTCATAGAGAGACAACGCAGAAGCTCCCTCATTTTGAATCCACTCTAATTCGCAAGTGCAATTAAAAGGGTTGTGTCTGACGTCGAGCACCACGTAATCATTGTGAAAATATATGAACACATTTTCATTCAAATGGGTCAGATTGTTATTGCGCAGCTCCACCTATCGGAACAACAAAACACATTCGTATTGATGATTCTAATGCAGGGTTCATACTCAAATTTACAAAATCATTTCCCTGACTTTCCCTGACAACCCAAGAAAATTTCCCTGACTTATAAATCATGTAGAATTTTTTTTTAAACCTGCCGACGAAAAAAATATAATGTTTATTAATATCAACTTTTGGAAATGGTCAGCAGAAATCTCAAAATAATTAATAAACATGTAAAAAAATTATTTTTTGGGTGTTTTTTGGGATGGAATTTATTTTTCAATTTTATTTTGTGGAAAAAACCGTTATTTTCCCTGACCATTTTGCTCTTCCCTGACTTTCCCTGACTTTCCAGGTGCGTATGAACCCTGTAATGTGAAAAAACTACGATCAAATTGATTTCTGCTTACCGTTTTCAGGTCAACCGGTCCCAGGCCATATTCGTCGTAAATTGATCCCAATTCAATCGAATGTAATTGAGGATTATCGTTAATCCGCAATATGTTGAGATGTGTTAGAGGATGAAACGTGCCTGGAAAAAGGACATTCGTGATTTAGACTGCATGTTTTCGTGCTATTTGCAAATCAAACCACCCACGCAGATTCTCGAATATACTTCAGTCAAGTAAATGTAAGTAAAACTGGTTTGTATGCACTACGCTTACATGCAGACTTTCAGATCTAAGTAAGTCTAGCATGAAAACCGGTTTTACCTGCCTACACTAGACTCAAGTAAACTTGTATAGTCAAGGTGGCTAGGTACTGGGAGTGTGCAACGCCACTGGTGGCGCTGCAGTCAGCCACTTTCATGGCCGCGAAAGTAGGATAAGAGCCTCAAACGTATTGGGAAGTTTTTCATTTTCCCCAAATAAGCTCGTAAACGCAGGCTAATTATTATTTTAACGCTTTTGACTAACTCTGTGGCACCCAATAATACTCTTTGTTGGTATTTAAAGCAATCCGTATTTATTTTTGGGTAACGAGCCTGAGTTTATCGAACTTCGCCATGTTATTTGATGAAAGTATCCTACTTTCATGGGAGCTTACTCGGCTGCCACTAGATGGCGACCCTTTCGCTGCACACTCCCAATACAACATGCTTCAGATGCAGCTACGTGAGAGTAAAACATATAAAACTGTGGCAGACCTTTGTGTATAATGGTCAGCTTTGGCATGCTGGTGATCTCCAGTACCTTTAGGTTGGAAAGTTCGATGAAGGATGCTGCGTCGAATTCGGCGATGGGATTGGATGATAAAACCAGCTTGTCCAAGTTGCCCCCCTGGGCCAACACCTCCGGCACTTCTGTCAGCTGGTTGCCGTGGAGGTCCAATATTTCCAAATGGGCCATGGGGATGGTCATCTCCAGGGGCAGAGCGGTGAGGAAGTTTTCGGACAAATCCAACTCCTCCAAGCCTACCAACGAGTTGAGGGCGAGCAAGGTTGATGAGTCCAAGAAGCCAAACAGGTTGCCCCTGAGGTTCAGCACAGCCAACTTGAGCATGCTCTCAAAGACGTCGCTGGGCAGAGTGTTGAGTTCGTTGAAGCTAAGATCCAGGTGCTCGATGGGCGAAAATCGGTCAGTACTGACCATGTGGAAGGCGATGGGGTGGATGGATTCCAACTTGTTGTGGCTGACATCCAGTCGTTGCAGATTGGTCAAGTAGGCGAAGGCCAGTGGTTCGATGCCATGAATTTGATTGTCACCGAAGCTGACGCTGTCCACAGCATCGCAAGTTTCGATCAATGGAATCACTTCAAAGGCGTTGTTCTGAAATTCGAGATGGGCGTTGGTGACGTCTGGATCCAGCAGGTCCAATCGGGGAATTTCGTTCAAGAGAAGAGCCCTGCAGTTGATGATGTACGGATTTTCAAGCGAGTTCGATGGACAGGCACATTTGGCACATATGCTCGTTCGGTCAACTTCTGGGACCTTTGCTGGTACCGTTTCCGGATCGACCTCCGGCATCGATCGAGCTAAGGTTGGAAAACCCAGTCTGGTTTCTGTGGCAGTAAAATTATCTTCGAGTGTTATTGGCAGCAGCCTGATCATGGTGTCCGAAACTGAACCTTCGACATCCGCACTGTCCTCGAAGCTTTCATCGTCTTGTCCAATGGCCACTTGCGCCGTGGATATCAATAGTAAAAGAATAAAAGTAACTGGTTTTTCCATTTTGTGTTTTCCAAAATTGCAGATCCTTTAAAGGTAACTGGAAAGAGAGAAGCAACTAACTGAGAAAACGCCCGTGAGGCCCGTCTAAATAAACTTAACCAAGTTACTCAAACAGAATATCCTTCTTCGAAAAATGCTACCTTGACAACCGTGATGACTCAACTGTACTTTTGTGGGATTTTTTTCATTTCTCTATTTCGATTATCAGTGTTTAATTAATGGTAATAGATTATAGAGTTAATGATTCAATTAAACTTACCGTACACCTGTATGAATCACTCAAATTGTTAGCACAAAATTGAGGTGCAAATGCAGTCGCAACGAACAAGCAAATGTACATATAGGCAGATTAGTCAGTTCATGATTATGCGTCATAATTTGTTATGACCGCGATTTGCAATCACGCACACTATCAGCTTACAACCAAAAAACAAAAGAGATTCATATGTTACCTACATAGGCAATACATCATTGATAAATAACTCGTATTGCAACAGCCCTACCTTAACACGATCATGTACATCCGAGATCTCATATCTCACCCCCGCCTCAGTAATGACACAAGCGAAATTATCTTTCTTCGTAAAAACAATACATCTCGGAACGACGCAAATGTAGGATTGGCAGTGGTGTAACTTCTGAAACAATGGTTCTCTATGCCAAAACAATTCACAAAATATTTGTGTCGCCACTGAAGTGGGGGTGCGATATACATGTACTGATATCCGAAGATGATATCATTTTTAACGATTTTGTAGTTAGCAGACGTTTTGCAGTTAGTTAAAGTAAGAATTAAATGTATGTACATGTATATATTCGTTGCGTTACAACAAATCGCTCACAGTCTGATTATGACAGGTAGATTATGGTGTAAAACAGGGAATTCGATTCTCAAAAATCCACCAAAAGTGAATCTGAATCCCTTTAAGACAACCCTAAACTATTGGGCTAAGCTTCACATTTTTCACAAACAACATGTATTAACGAAACTCGTTTACGTGGTAGAAATAAAGCTTGAATTTACCTTACAAATCACTCGTCGACTGCGGTAATTTTTTCACTCAATGCCGAATGCGTGATACATATTTCTATCTTTCCCAATCTCCCAATTTCCCAAAGTTCAAATCACTATCATATCTAATCAGTCACTATGACACTAATAGTGAAAACGACGAAACACCACCTACCGATTGGACCAATTCAACCCTAGTGTTAAAATGCACGATGCGTTCAATTAAATAAGTCCAGATTTGAGCAAATTTGCATGGTTACACTTTGATATATACAGGATATTTCTTATCATTGCCAATGTAAACTGGGTGTAATCAATCGTAGCCATGACAACAGTGACAATCAGCTGATAACTTTATGATAACGACCTTACAAGGAGATTTATCAAAGGTCATGTTGCGGTTGCAGAGACTTATCTAACTGGGGTTTGAGTTTAGCACGAGCCAATAGTATAAAATAAGTTAGTAGTTTATTAGCTCAAACATATTTGTATTATGGCCCCTATAACACCATGTTTGTCATGTTAAGAAATTTAGGCGTTTGACATCCATTGTGACTCGCAATATGACCTGTATTCCACATTCCCCTTAAAAAAGTTTTCGAACACGATAACTCATGTCACTAACAGTAAAAACTAATGTCGATTACCTTTAATTAGTGAGTATCATCTTCATCAAATGGCCGTTTTGCATAAATAAACTATGTATGCAAACGGTGCTCAACCATGAGGCAGCTACTCCAACAAAGACAGAGAAAATGCATCATAGATGGCGCTTGATGCATTAAAGCTTGTTGGGTTATAATCCTATAGATCTACGTTTGGATTTCATGCAGCCTGATAATTTTAAAGCCTTTTATATACGTTTTCTACGTTTAGCCAGGTTGCTTTCCTGTGAAATCGTGAATACAGATTTATTTTTACGACGTGGTCAAAATGAAAATTGCCCTGATCGCAGTTATTGATAAGAACAAGAATTACTAACTATTGTTAAACAAATGCGTCCCTGAATCAAGCGCAGTTTGATGATTTCGTTCATATCAAAACGCGTATTGTTTTATTGATGCACAGTCGTTTGTTTACAAAGGAATGTTTTAGATAAAATTTCATCCGAAGCTATAGTCAACAACACTTATACAATAAAACATGCAATATCTCGCGTACAAATATACAATTTCCTAAGCCTAAATCGACAATCTTCGATTCGACAAAACGCCATGGATTGATTGGATAGATAGAAGATAAGTCAAAAATATAAATAGGCCATCTTTACTGATTGCACAACGAAATTCTGCACCTGACTCAGACTAGATTCAAAAAGTATCACTTTGGAAGTAAAAACAGAAAAGTTTCGCAACTGATGCATTTCAGGCCACAATTTTTGGTCTAAAACGCATTTAGGTGGCCTCTCTGAAAGAGTCAATTGCACCAAAATATAAGGTCATTTTACGTCATTTTACGTTTTGTTCTAATAATATTTTACAAAAACTCAGCGGGAAACATTTCTCCTTGCCCCATTTGCTTAACTGGAATGAAATTTTAAAATTTGCTCTATAATATTTCTCTATCTCTATCTTATTTAATTGCATATTTATTTTCAAAAATACTTAAAAATAAAGGGTAAAGAAAGGGTTAAATACGTCTGACGATTCTAAACACTTCGGTGAACGTAATGACGCCAAGCGAAATTCTAGACTTCGGCTTTCTGAACATCTTTACGATGCAATTGCCCATTTTTTTTACAAAAAAATTATATATTACTGTGTACAACTGTATGTTCGATGCAGCCTGGCCGCCATTGGGGATCAGCTATTTTTTTTTAGTTTACCTTTTATATATCTCTAAGTCCATGTCCAGTCCGTTGAAGGGATCCTCGTAGTCTTCGTTGTACTGCCTGGTGTACTTGACTTTGGCGGACTCTTCTTCCCTGTACTGGACTTTACTGGGAGTGACTATCTTCAGAATGCTGTAGCGCAGCTGGGGCTTGGAGCGGATGACGTAAAAACTGACAGAAATGATAATGATCAAGCCTATGATCATGACGAAAATCCAAAAACCGTACGATTCGGAGACCACGTAAGTGAAATGGGCCTCGACGTCTTCGTCATGGGGGTTGGGACAAGGCAGCTGACCATTGGTAGTGAAATCCACTTCAGCAAGAGACTGGCCTCGAAATTCTGGTGGAGCAGCGCACCTAATGATGGACAAGAATAATTAGAAAAGCGGTGGTTCTCATTTATACACAATTTAAGTTGCGCCAAAAAGGGACAGGCGTCTTCTCCTCACTTAATGCTCCTCAAGTATTTGAAAGCTGGTCCTTCTCTGGTGAGCCAAGCCAAATGGCAAGAGCAGTTGAAGGGGTTATCGGAGGGATCCAGGGTGTCGTTGATGACAAGTCCAATGTGCTTGAAGAGGTCTTCACTCAAGGTGGCAAGGCTGTTATTGCGAAGTTCGATCTGGTTTGCAAAAAGAAACGTACACGGGGTTCGGATTATGTCATGATCCTTTTCATTATCTGATTTGCCAAAATCAGTTCCAAATGGGAAATATTACCGTCTCCATAACTTGTGGTCCTTCGCCATTTTCATCTCTGAAGGCCCTTCTTTCGATCAGTCTCAGCTGGGAGTTATCGTTGCACCTGAATGTTTTCAGTGACGTTAGAGGAAATAAAGTGCCTATAAATTAAAATTTTAAATTTGGAGATTAATTTCCTTCGTTGCTCCATCAGTGATTGAAATGAATAATTTTTAGCAATATCACTTACCTTTACGAATAGCCGTTAACTTGGGACATCGATTGACTTCCAGGACTTGGAGTTTGCCCATCTCGATGAACGAGGACGGCAGCAGTTCAACGATTAGGTTTCCAGAAAATATCAGTTCTGACAACTGACTGCCCTGGAGAATTTCTGGTACAGTATTGAACTGGTTGTCCGCCAAATTCAGAATTTGCAAGTGTCGAATTGGATTGATCAACATCCTGGGGAGTTCCGTCAGAAATGTGGCCGCCAAATTCAGTTCTTCCAACATCTTTAGGTTGTTGAGTGCTGTCAGTGTGGCCGAATCCAGGGCGTGGAAGGGATTGCCCTGCAGGACCAACTTCTTGAGGTTGGGCAGTTGATCGAAAGCGTCATTGTGCAGGCTGTTAATCTGGTTGTAGCTCAGGTCCAAGATTTCGATGTCCAGAGGCAAACCTTCAGAGTGGAACGCCCCTGTAGAGATGTGGCTCAGTTTGTTGTGGGCCAGCAACAGTTGCTTCAAGCCAGCAACATTGGCGAAAGCTGAATCATCTATGTCGCTGATGGCGTTGTAGCTGAAGTCGAGGGCGTCCAGGGAGTCGCACTTGGCAATGGCCGAAATGCGCTCAAACTTGTTGTGCTGCAGAAGCAGATGAACATTGTCCACTTCAAGAAAGACCTGGCCCCATACTTGCGTTTCGTTGAGGTCCAGGGAGCTGCAGTTGATGACGTAAGGATTCTGCGTAAGTGCCGATGGACAGCTGCAGATGGCACAAACGCCATCCATCTTGGTCAGTATGGTTACAGGCTCGGGTGTAACCGGGTTCACAGGTTGGGCTGGGTCAGCTGGCTGTACTTCGTCAGGATTTACAGGTTGAGGTTGAGATTGATCTACTGGTTGAACTGGAACAGGATCTCCAGACTGCACTGGAACAGAAGCCGAATCAACAGGCTGGACTGGTGCTGGGTTTACTGGTTGTACTGGAGCTGGATTTGCTGGTTGAACTGGGACAGGATTCACAGGCTGCACTGGAGCCGGATTTACTGGCTGAACTGGAACTGGATTTGCTGGTTGTACTGGAGCTGGATCCACAGGCTGCACTGGAACTGGATTTGCTGGTTGTACTGGAGCTGGATCCACGGGCTGCACTGGGACCGGATTTGCTGGCTGAACTGGAATTGGATCTGCAGGCTGAACAGGAGCCGGATTAACAGGCTGTACTGGAACTGGATTCACTGGTTGTACTGGAACTGGATTTACTGGCTGTACTGGAACTGGATTTACCGGCTGTACTGGCGCTGGATTCACAGGTTGTACTGGGGCCGGATTTGCTCCCTGAGCTGGAACAGGATTAGCAGGCTGGACTGGAACTGGATTTACTGGCTGTACTGGAGCTGGATTTACTGGTTGTACTGGAGCTGGATTTACAGGCTGAGCTGGAACCGGATTTGCTGGTTGAACTGGGACTGGATTTACTGGCTGAGCTGGAACCGGATTTGCTGGTTGAACTGAGACTGGATTTACTGGCTGAGCTGGAACCGGATTTGCTGGTTGAACTGGAGCCGGATTCGCTGGCTGAACAGGAACTGGATTTTCAGACTGGACTGGGGAAGGATTCACAGGCTGTACTGGAACTGGATTTGCTGGTTGGACTGGAACCGGATTCACAGGTTGTGCTTGAGCAGGAATCACTGGCTGAACTGAGGCAGGATCTGGAGCTGGTGGATCTTGGACTTGTGCATTATTTAAAATTATGCAGTAGGCAATTGAACAGGCAATTGTTAAGAAATAGGACGATTTCATTTCAATGTTGATATCAGAACAATCTTTGGAACACTATTTGTTATCCACTCTTCTGATGCTGCGATGCCTATAAGTGAAACGATAAATACTTTGAATAATTTGTTCATGGAAATACAAAGACAATTATTGGCTTAAACCTTACGTCCTATGTGACATTTTAAAGATTTAGTTATTATTTAAATTCAGCTAACACTATTTTTGACAATCGTCTGCTGGGCTTTGTCAACTTGCCTTAGAATAAACAGATTGCACTAGAAATCTAAATCTCGCCACGCTTGGAAAATTGGGCAGATAGCATATTATCGGCCAACACACAAAAAAGATAGATTACATATAGATATCAGATTATTTCTGCAGTGGCGTTAGTCGTGTTACCAAAGTTACCATATCATAATTTATTGCCTTGAAAGTAAGCACAAAATAAGCCAATAATTTGGTGACTAACCCTAGGTGTGGTTCCAAAAATGTTTGTTGATTTATTATGAAATAAACACGTATAGTTACACGCATGTACTGTATGTCTAAAGTCCTGTCTTAAAATACCCTTAATACTAAATTGCGCGCACATGCAAACATATACCTTTATTTTTCTACTGTACCGTATGTAACAATTTATAATATTCAGCACATGTTCGTACAAGTTATTGTCATTGGTAATGATCCGCATTTGTATATGGATGTACTAGGTAATTTGAGCTATTAGCTGTGGTGTTAGTTTGATTTAGATAACTATTTTATAGCTGCTTGCGCATTAGTAAAATCAAAATGGAACGAATAAACTAACACCTGTTTCACTCGTAGATACGGTAACATTAAACAAGATTGGGGCAACATGCATGCCTAGTTACGCATGCTAAATTTTAAAAAAATTTGGGACATTTTGTCAAAAATAAGTATTACAGAACCTACCTCCAATATAGTCTAGAATCCAAGAATTTCTGATTGTGACTTTGCAGTGCTGAGGTTAGCGTGAATCGTAATCCATAGTTTTTATCTAAAAGGGCGGAGCAATCAAATCATCCATTCAAACAGTTCAAAGTTTACGATTTCTAAATACAACAAAAATGTAGCGATTGTTCAAGACACAAATGATGCTCGTGCACATACGTACATTATTATTTATCAGGGAAATTAAATACATTGTTTACTCAGCCAGCCCCGCGGTGATACTATTTCAATAGTTTTTAGAACATATATATTATCTCTAATCTCAGTGCCTTGATTCAACGCATCAAACTTGCTTTAGCGCACATTTTAATATCTTTTTTGCCTAGCCCTATAGAGTATACACGTCGAGATTGAATTTACAGTAAACATCTCATATTGTATTATTGTAATAGTAAACAAGGGTCATGTAAACATTTTTCTTAGAATATATATTTCATTTAAATACTGTACGTATCCAGTAATGTAGAAAACGTGGGGGGAACAGTCCACAGTTTTAGAAAAAATTTACTGAATCTTGCACCATCTATTGGAAATTTGATGAAATGGCACTGTTAAGAACATCAGTCAAATCATAACGAATAACATTTTTTCAGTGCTTGGGCATAGGGAGTAACTTTATATCACAAAGAAGGCTCAATAACGTTACCATCCCTATGAAAATACTTAATCCCATTCAAAGTACTGTATGTATAGGGAAACATAATTTTGTAATGAGACTAATGAATCAAATTGTATACTAATTTATTCGTGAAAGTAACAATAGTATATCATAACGCATGGCACCATCGGAATTATATCTAATAAAATTTAGATACAACCTATTGGAAACCCCTAACTTGCCTGACGGATGGTTTTCGATGAATGATGACTTAGTCCAGAGCATATCTCACAACGATTTCGTATATTCTGTACAAATCTTGCCAGCAAAATTCTCCCCAGAAGGGTCTATGGTGTATTGGCATACCACATGTAATTGCGTCATCACGACTTCCTCCCTTCGAGATTTACTTCGGAAAAATTGCCTAGTTAAAACGACTGCTAGGGAAATTAATACAAAGCCTAATAAAATGGCAATTGTGGGCCAAAATACATGTAGATCGCTAGAAGGTACGGGGCATACCGAAATGCAAAATACGTCGACGTCGGTTATGTTCATTTCAACGAAACTTTGGCCATCGCCATTTTTGGGATAAAAGCGACATCTGTAATTAATTGTTTAAAAATGTAGTGTAAATATACTTTAGAAACTTGTGCTGTAAAAATGAAAACTACAGCTGTTATAATAAAAAAAATTTAAATAACTTACTTGTCTTCAATGCGAATGTTGTCTTCGATAAGCAATTTGATGTCACAAGCGCATATCAAAGGATTTCCGGTCAAATCAATTTCGCACATTGACAGGTTCTTGAACAAGCCCGCATCTAGACTGGATATGTTGTTGGAACTTAGGTCTATCTACATTCCGGAAATAAATAGAAAATATTTTAAAATATATCACAATAGGATTTCTGCAACTGTTTATGGTCATGGCTATGGTAAATGTAATTACTTGTTTCAAACTTGAGTGTCCACCAACATTATTTGCAAAAGAACTTCCTTCTATTTTGTTCAGTCTCCGGTTCCTACTGCAATGTAGATATTCCAGTGATTTTAAGGGTGTAAAAGTACCTGTAACAGAAACAAAATTGGATGATTATTGAGGGCTAACAGTTTTGTGATTTCAAGATACTGATTGGAGCCACAGAAACTAATTACCAGTGTGAATAGTCATCAAGTTGTCCATCTGGTTGATTTGAAGATCTCTAAGATTTTCGAGTCCCAGAAACGACAGAGCATCCAACTCAACGATTCGATTATTTTCGGAAAATATCAATGTTCTGATGGCCTTTCCATGTTGCAGCACTTTCGGTACCCTGACGAAGCTATTGTGACTCAAATCCAGCGCATGTACTCTGGTCACTGTTGCCTTTAAGGTGGTATTGATGTCACTAAGTTCGTTTCTGGACAAATTTAGGGTTTCCAAAGATAGCAAGCTGTTCAACGCATTAAGTCCTGAGGATGCCAAATGCGATATTTTGTTGCTGAGCAGATTTAAGTGTTTTAATTTCTTCAAATCATCAAAGACACTTTGCGGAAGACGACTGATGCGGTTGTAACTAAGATCCAGGCTTTCCAAGGGTAAAGATGAGCCGTCCATTGACTTAAAGGTATCAGGATTGATTTTGAAAAGTTGATTATGTGACAGAACCAACGTTTTCAAATTGGATAAATTGGCAAAAGCGTAAGGGTCGATGTCAGATATCAAATTTTGCTTGAAAAAAATTGCACTGATTTCCGACGAGTTTTTGATTTGCGTGATTTTCGAGATTTTATTGAAATTCAGGTTCAAATCCACTGTACGCGTCGGGGAAAATTGTGAAATTCTGTTACCGTCCCAAGTAGGAAATTCGTGAAGTTCACGGGCTTGGCAATCAACGATTGATTCATAGTTATCAAGACACATCATGATGGTAAAATATGTATCATTTTCGGGCTCTTCTTCTGAAGAGCCCCCTTGTGCTAAAGTCGTTGGGTAGCCATACATGTATTGGAGGTCCCAAATAAAGAAAAACAGACAAAATCTTGCAAGTTGAGTAGGTAACCTCCTGGCCATTATTAGCCTTTGCACCACCTGCGAAAAAAAATCAGTGAAAAGGGTAAATCAGCTTTGTAAAGAATAGTATTAGCTATAAATGTTCAACGTGTTGTATTTGCGATAAGTTTTGAAATACGTAAAATGAATATTGCTCGCGTATACCCTACCTTCGAACGACTTTGCCCATGAAAACACTGATAAGAACTTAATACCATAGTTACGGTACATGTATGAATTAGTTTTCAGGAGTTATTACAACTTCGGTATCTAGGCGAAATGGCATTGATCATAAGAGGTTTAATTTGGGTGGGAATTTCACGTTAAACGAAGAGCACTAGCTCGTATTTGTATTACCATTTCAAGTTTTTTGTTATTATGTGAATAATAGGATCACACTTCGTGTAAATGTTGAAAGCTTACATCGAATACTTTAAAGCCTGGGCCTGCAGGACTGGTTTAATTTCCAGCTTTTTTAACAGTAAAACAACATTACTGCAAATGATGAACAAGTGCTTTCAGTACGGCCCAATAAATCGTAAAAATATAACAAAAGCAGTTCAAAGATTGATATATGCCATTCCTAGTTGTCAAATTGCAACACTGTGCTCCAGATTTTTATGACAATATTTAGGTCAAAATAAGAATTAACTGGCAAACGAACAAAAGTGTTATATTTGCGTGGGGTACGTGACTTTTTGCAGAAAACTCGAAGTGTCCTTATGCAATGTCAACGAATAACGAGTTCGCTTTTCAAAAGTAAGAAATAGAATCTAAGATTTACAATTCGTTTCCTGTAATTGTACGACCGAGATAGCCTGTTCCTAATTGCTTCACAAATGGCTATATCACATTTAAATTTCTTTACAGACGTTGTCTAGTCATCCAAATGAGTTGCAAATCGGAACATGACACACCATGTATTGGAAATTGCTTTACTCAAATGAAACGAAATTCAGGATGAAAGATATAGTTAAGGTTTTGGAAGCAAAAGATCTAGAAAATAAATTAGAAAACGACTACGCGTGTGGTGTTATTTGGGACATGCACATTTAGTGGTATTAAATCTGAGAAACTTGAATTAAACCTGTTCTGCTACATTTTTAACAAGGCCTAATCTGAAAAATGATCGAAGTTTAAACGAAAATGTATGCAGGTTGACAACAGTTACAGAGACTTTTGCCAGTAGCACTTTACAAACGTATTTGCACAAAATGTTCAGCCAATTACACGGACCGTTTTTAGGCATAACAATTGCATAAAAATACATTGATCACGTAATACTGCTAACGAACACCTGAATGACACCTGTCACCACTTCTAAAATAGTTTTAAAAATGTTCTGCAAGTTGCACGTTATCAATCACAAAAATGTTGATAATGCCTTTGCTCAATATGCACACGTGATGAAACATACCAACCCAGCAGCTACAACTTAGTTATGGAAAGTAAATAACAAGCATATGTTCTCAAACTGCTAATTAGAATATTATCATGCTAAAGCGAGGGATTGAATGAGGAGGCATTATCGTGCAACAAACAATAAATAATACGAACCGTGCAAGTAGATTGCTGCTGTCGATATTATGGGCATGTAGTGTATACAGGGTATTCGAATGAGTTATCTTTGCTCATATCTAATCTTCAGTCAGTATTTTTCGTCTGCAAGAAAGTCAAAGTTCATCGAGTTTTATTGTATGTTCCCGTAGAACGTTACTGATAACCACGTTACTGATCCATTTCAACCACTGCTGCACACATGTATGATAGATCATGTGTGCATAGTAAATCAATACATCTAGTAACACTGTAAATCCTGAAACTGATTTGCGTTTCAGCATACCTGCTTCATTTTTTAATTTTGAATACAATCGGCTAACTCGCCGGTAAAAAACAGTTGAAAAGTGCACTAAAATTTTAAACTTCAATCACTGAACCAGAAATATAAGCTCACATATATCTAGAAAACGAAAAAAAATAAAATTGGAAAAAAATTTCTGAATCCGGTACACATGTATCAAGAAAACCAAATAACACAAAATTGTAAATCTTTTTCTTGTAATTTTTTTAAAACTTTCAGACCATAACTGCATATAATGTACACGTTAGCTGGGTCCACAATATAACATTGTCATGCAACTGTAATTTGTTTTTCAATTTGTTGTACAGCTTGTTATATAACGTCATAAATTATTTGTGTCTATACCCAGTATAGTGAAAATGTCACATAACATTAGTACATCATATTTCTGTTTCTCGTTTTAAAAACAAGTTGCATAACTTTGCGAAATAACACCTTTTTGAGGAAATTACTAAAACGCAAGCCAGTGTAACAATATTAAAAGCAATTTTAAAAAACGTCCAAAATTTGCATATGCTTTGTAAAGTCATTCACTCTCAAAACTGCACGGAACTTAACATATTTACACGTCATAGACAGGTAACGCAAAAACCATCCGGAATAACCAACGGGAATACCTACCATAACCTTTCGAGCGCATATCCGGTGAAGCCCGAAGTTATCCACGTTATTTCGCTGCATTGTTGTTATAGACCTTGACTCAGGTGAGTCAAAAACAAGTTTTGAAACCTGTGGGTGGATTATTTATTTTCGCACATTATAATAAGGGAAAGCGAGTCAGCTGAATGAATTTAGTCTAAGTGAATAACAAAAGGGACGTGGTCAAAAGTCTTTTAAAGGATATGTTGCCCTGTTCACTAAGGTTATAACCGCAGTATCATAAATCAATAAAGGAGTTTGAAATCGAAATGTCAGACTGGTGAAAAAGTTGGGCACTTTCTACAAACATTTCAGTATTAATAAAAAAAATTTTCACAAAATTTAAAAAGCATTTAAACAATAAAATACTAATTAATATACATTCTATTGTCCTCCGCAGTAATGATTCCATTTGAAAAACATTTTGCGCACCCATAATTCTGATAGCAATTTACCTTTATCATTCTGAGAGAGGAAACTGCAAAATCCATCGACTATAAAAAATAACATTTTTGCTGTTGGAAAAACGCCCCTTATTACTCATACGTGAAAATAAAACCGAAAATGAGCTCATACCTCCAATTTTCACTTCAAGAATGCACGCATAAAATCCCTTTTGAAATGACTTCATCGCTTCAATTAATTTCAAAGTTTTTGACCCCGAATGAAATCGCGAGTAACAAAATCTGCAAGTTGTTTACTAGTATCAGCTAGTTCATTTATCCAAATTTAATTGGCATGTTTAAAAAAGAATTCACTCACACTTTCGAGGCAATATTAAAATGTCGTTTTATAGCTGATATTCCAGATAAAATTCTCTTTATTTACAATACATGCATAAATAAGATTTAAAACTTTGGATGCACTGACACAAAGTTAAAGTTCACCAGTAATTTAATGTTTCTGCCTTCAATAAACTTTGGTTATGAACGTGCATTTCAGTAACAAAAGTTAAAACTAAACTTTATTTTTTTCTAAACTTTCTGCCAACAAAAAAAAACTCCCAACAAGACAACTAAGCTATAGACACGTGCTTAGGGCAATATTAATTATGATCAGATTAACATCTTCTAGAGCCATCTGTTGATAAATGTGCATATGAAACATGCAAATCTACTGTATATTCCAGAAATATTTAGTTCAAATATACTGTCCATGTAAGCTACTTAACATTGTGCCTCACCAAACATAGAAAACATGTAGTAGTAATATTGTCAGTAAATAGGACAACGCCATCTCTGGCCAGAAATCGAAATTAGGAAGACAAATTTTTGCAAGGAATCGACGCCAATTTTTTTAAGTTATTTTCAAAATGGTCATAACGCAGACCTGTATTTGCATTTTTGATTATCTCTAAAGCAATTTCAGCATGTCTAGCTGACAAATTATATATATCGTGCAGGTTATGATCCTCTGAGCAACCTTGACTCGATCTTGCAAAGTCGTTCTCGGGTGTTTAGTTATTTGCCTGTAATTCTGTCTAACCTGTCATGTTGTTCAACCTATTTTATGAAATAATATTGGTTTGAACCGAGTGCAAACCTCTTAAACCCAATTTTAAGCGTAAAAATATCAGGCCAATATTGTTATCGCAGTGAAAGAAATTCGTGTGCAAATATTTAACAGAAAAACCAGCACTAGCCCATGATAACCCATACCTCCTTAAACAGCCTTCTTGATTTATGGAAGTGTTTCGTTTTACAGCCGTAAATGTTTTGCTGTAACGGCCGCCGGCCATAAATGACATACTGGGGGATCTCCACTCAGGTGTTGGATCCTCCCCGATGGATTAAAGGATTTAATGCGCGAAACCCAGAAACCTTTACATTGTAGTAGGTGCAATATTATAGAATAGACTACGTTTTCAGAACACCCCCAGAACAGATTCTTATAGTTATGTCACTGCGTGCACTAATAGGATTTTCGAGAGAGGATGGGAGGGAAAGAGGTGGTACATGTACATGCATATAATTTGAACTTAAAGGTACATGTACATGTACGTCAAAATACATGTGCAGTATTACATGTGTACTTGTAATTAAAATGGCATATTTTGCTTTTTATTTTATCTGTAAACTTGCTGTATTGATTGCCTTAATCTTTTGAAATTGGAACGATCTCGCTTATTTTACATGGGTTTGTATGAAAAAGCACTAATTGTTATACAGCTTTTCGCTTTACAGCCTTCTTTCCTGGAACCAATCAAGGTCGTATAACGAGGTATGGGTGTACTGTACGAGTTTAAATACTGCTTCCATCATATTCATGAGCGGTTAGAAACGCTGACTGTTCCATGACGTCAGAAACCGGCCAGAATCGGTTTATAGGCCTAGACTTAAGATTTGATTCAATCTTCAATATTCCAACTACAGGTTACATAACACTAACATTGAGCTCTACTCAATCACTAAGCAAATATTACAAAGCGTTTGGATCTAGAAAAAGGGAAGGAACGACTGAATATTGCCTTTTATTACGTTTCATCAAACGATATTTCAGTTTTTCCCGCGTTCATTGCTTCATTTTTCCTGTTTTTTTTTATGGAATGTAATTTCACTTCCAAATAAACCAGGAAAAAATGAATGTATGCATGTAAGTGATGTAATGAATGTGCTTTCCTTCCAGAAGTGCACAAGCTGCTGTGTGACCATCAAGTGTGTAAAAAAAATGTTCAGCGTTATGGATTAACATTGTACGTGTTCATTTGGTGCCAAGAATTAACGCGGCACACGAAATTTTCATTGAACGAAAATAAAAGTACTTTGTGTTAATGTACAGTTTAACTTGTCGTATGCCAAACAACGTGTAAAAGACATTGGTAGTAAGCTAGCGTCATCTAGTGTGAATATTGGGGACTTAGCACAGCGCGAAAGAATCGTAATCCTAATTGTAAAGTCCTTTCTACCAGTATCCTTTCTCGTATAAAATAAAATGAACCCATTTACAATATGCAGATCACTATCTAGAGATGAGAGTTTACGTCAGTCTGTCTCCTGGTGGTGGCATGTTTAAAAACACCCAGAATCCTCTGCTTCATAAAAAGCAGCACGGAACACCCATTCAGAGTCTCAAATCAAGTACAGTGTGTACTCAACTCAACTAACTGTATACAAAACGGGTTTTCATGCATGACTTACTTCGATTAAGTCTGCATACGTGTAGAGGAAATCACTAACTGGTAACACTTTAAAACTTAAATAACATCTCATATACATGTACATGTAGTTATCGTAACCTTTCTTTGTTCGCCAAATTTATATTTGAAGACTCGAATTTCAAACGGGTCTAAGTGCCACAAAATGAAAAAATTCACACTGTTATGTACGAATCTAGCCCACCAATAACCATGCAAACGTAATTAACGTATAGATAAACAGAGGGCACCCTAAATGGCAGTTGACACCACTTGTACCCTTTATACGCAATGGCCATATCTTGTGACCTCCATGTATGTTACAAGTTTGTACATACATGTATGTAGCATTTTGTGGATATTTTGTGCACATGTACACATTTGACACATTGATCCTATTGAACTACAAGTCTTCATTTTGGTAAGACCAAAATTTCATCAGCGATGGCGGGTTGCACCAAACTCAGATTAATGTCACTGTCAGCTAACATATTGTACACCAAAACAGATTTCATGTTCGGTGCAACCCGCTACACACGTAACAATGTAATTACATGTAAATACAAGGTAAAATACCTTATCGACTCCATACTCGATTTGCAATCTCGTTTCTTTGGTTGTTTTAACTCTTGAAATACTTTTCCAGAAACCTCAGGTAAGGCACGAAGAGTCGCGTGTGATAAAACGTCGATTTAAAAAACTTCACCCAAGGCAAACAAACGAGTTGCCAAATTCAAATTAGACTTTGAAATGACCAGAATAACCTTGAAGGGGGAGGGGTGGAGGTGCAAAGGAGCGTGTTACTCCACGTAACGGAGTTTGGTGTCGTCAGAGGGCGCTTCCAGCTCCAGCCCCAGGGTCGAACTGTCCGGTGGGGACTTCAAGGTTCGATAGCGTTTTTGAAAGATGGCGCGGCAAGTGTTGAACCAGCTCAGCTTCCAACAGGCAAAAAAACAAAATCCAATGGCCAGCAAAAACAAGGTGCTCAACAGCAAAACAATGGAGGCTGCCATGTGAGTGTCCATCTCCTCGATGCACTGAAAACTCTGAGGTGGAATTTCGTAAATGTATCGAGTGCGTAGCTGGCGAGGAGTTTCGCATCTGAAAAACACATCCCGAAAAATTATTGTCAATTTGGTTGGCTGAATGAAAATGAAATATCACTCGTGTTATAAATCACGTCAAACTCGCATTCTTTTCAACAAACTTTCGAAAATGCATACAGGAGGATTAATTCCTTCGCTTGGAAACCCGAACAATCCTGAATAGCTTTTTTAGAGTTTGGGCGGACGCTTAGGGAGCGTACATAAATTACGTCACCACATTTTTTCATTTTTCACCCCCCTCCTTGTAACACAGTATAACCAACAGCCCTATCCCATACCCCTAAAAATTACGTCACCATTTTAAAGTCCCCCCCCCCCCCCTTCCTTTGCCACTAAAAATTGACAGGTGCATGTTTAACAACTTTATTCTTAATTTTCCCACGTAAGATGCAGCCATTCATTGACATCAGTAATCACTACAGCCTTATTTGCATCTGCATTTGATGGAACCTGATAATTCTAAAGAAATAAATTACAGGTTAGTTGACACAAAATTTTGATAATGTGCCTACTATGCCTAATAATCTGAAACTGAATGTTTCCTGATTACAGTAAACACCAAGTACATCCCCCCTCCCCCTTGTAGCCACATGTAACCAATGATCAAACCCCTATCTCTCCCCCCCCCCTTAGCTGTTGATGTAACTTATGTACGCTCCCTTATGCATATTTACATGTACTTGAATTTTATGTTGAAGGACAAGGTCTGCTGAGAGCATATCACACACACACCACTTCAGTAGTGACATAACCTCAAAATATTCCAAACTACAGGAGAAGAAAATTTGTAAATACTTTAGCCATCTGTAGGATCACCTGTGTATCCTACAGAGGTACGCTTTTGGGTAACTTATGCTGCCCATCAGATGCTTCCAATGGTATGACGCATTTTACCCTAGACAGAACATTATTTCAACTCATCCCATCGAGCCAGGAGTTGTCTGAAAATGTCGACCTGGGGATGTCCAAAAATCCGGAAAAAGTGACGACAATATTTGAACTGGATATTGAATTACTTACGCTATTTGCGGCATCCTCCTGAGGTCCCACCTGACGTCGGCCATCCACGCCAGGTTGCAGTCGCAGTGCCAGGGGTTCTCGGCCAGGTCCACATAGCGGATCTTGCTCCAGGGCAGCAGCTTGGCGTCCAGGTTCTTGAGGGCATTCTGTCTCAGCCGCACCTCTTGGAGAGGAAAGCGGCTTCTGTCCCAGCTGTCATTGTACCTGGGGAAGGCGGAGGGGTGGATGGCCCTCAGCTTGGGGTTGTAGCTGCAAGAGAAGATCTTCAGCTTGGTGAGCGAGCGGAAGGCGTTCTTCCCAACGTACAGCAGCTGGTTCATGCTGTCCAGCCGCAGTTCCTCCAGGATCTCCGATCCTTGGAAGTCCTCGTGACCGACGTCGGTGATGAGGTTGTCGCTCATGTCCAACGATGTCAGCAGCCTCAACCTGCTGAGCGCGCTGCCGGGCACCGCCGCCAGGTTGTTGGCGCTGAGCACCAGCTTCCTGATGTAGGTCGTCTCCAGGAACAGGTCCTCCGGCAGGCGGTTCAGGCCGACGCCGTGCAGGTCCAGGCTCTCCAGCATGGTGGAGGCCGACAGCAGCAGGTCCTGCAGGCCGGGCAGGGCCAGGCTGTTGTAGCGCAAGTTGAGCGTCTTCAGGGAGATGCAGGGCAGCAGGACGTCCATGTCCACCGAGCGGATGTTGTTGTAGCTCAGGTCCAGCGTCTCCAGCTGGCGCAGGCCCCTGAACATGGCGATGGTCAGGTTCTCCAGGCGGTTGCGGCGCAGGTTGAGCTCACGAAGGCCCACGAACATCTCGAAGGCCCCGTCCTCCACGGTGGCGATGCGGTTGTTGGAGAAGTCCATCTTGGCCAGCGTGGTGGTCAAGTAGACGCCCTGGAAGGTGTCGCCGTGCACGGCAGGGATGTCGCAGTCGGAGAAGTCCACCTCGGTGAAGTCCAGGGGCACGGAGATGATCCGCGGCAGCTGACCCCTCAGCCGGCCCTCGCAGTGGATCGTCTTGCGGGTGGTGCTGTTCACGCAGGTGCAGTTGAAGTCCTTGCAGAGGTCGCTGGGTCGGGAGGGAGGAGAGGTGGACACCGGACACCACACCAGCAGGGAGCACATGGCCAGGACCAGAGGTCGCCACTGCGTGCCGCTTCTGCGCTCCATCGTCCACGGGGCTCAACTATAAATGGAAGTGAAAATAGTATTTTATACTGTATGGAGACTTCATGCAGGCAAGGAGGAATGGAAATACTTCAGGCATGTGGCCAGCTATGTCACATTTTGTCCCATGCAAATGTTATGCAATTGATTCTTAGTTAATCAAAATTCTCACAAAATATGCCGTATCTGCAAAAATGTTACATTTATTCATTTTTTCCTTTTTACACACGTTTTGGATAACTGATTCAAGTTTTCATCAGCAAGCTCTATTGCCACCTTGCCGCTCTGAATGATGGCATTGGCAGCTTCTACTTTTACAATATCTGTGCGGCTAGTACTGCAGGCCTCATGTAACATCTCCGTTCCTGCATGCAATATTTTTTGGGCTTTTTCCTTCTTCTGGGTAATTTACTCTTCATCAACAGCCTTTTTTTGAGCCCAGTCACCCTTATAATTCTACAGATGGGTTATACATAAAAGAGGTTTCTCTCTATTTGTTGCATGTGGGACATTATTTTCCATTTTTTTCAGAAATTGTCCCATTCTGTCACATTTGTCACACAGGTTTAAAATTGTCCCATTCTGTCACATTTGTCACACAGGTTTAAAATTGTCCCATTTTGTCACACCGGCCACATCCCTGTACTTGTACTGTATAAAGAGTCATGGATAATCCAGACCTGCATTTCAACCCTACTCGTCTGGAATAGAGCTTCCCATATGGAAAAGAAATGCATTTTTAAAAGCATTTCAAAATATATGTAGATTTAGACATACATGTATTTCATGATGGAATGTAAATGCATTCTACCATGCATTTATCATGAAGCTTTTTCTGAAAAATACATTTGCAATGTGTTTCAACATGCATTTGCAATACATTTTACAATTTGCAATGTGTTTCAAAATGCATTTGAAATACATTTCTTTTGTATGAGGGTTCGAAGTTAAATAACCTGGGATAATTTAAAAATGTAATTTCTGGTTTAGCCGCCCCTGAACTGCCACTCTGCCAGACAATCAATGCCAAATACGAGCCATGACGGAAAGCCCATCTTCATCACAGTCACTGGCGGTTAATATGTAGATAAGCTTAGATACGTCATTAGATACGTTATATCGTATCGACTCCACAGAAGGAGTGCAGTTGAAATAAGGAACTATTACGGCTGGATTCACATTTACATAATAACATGCTCCAAATATCAATCCAGATGCTATACCGAGAAAGTTCCCGAGATAACTACTACAATAGAAGCTGGGACCGAACCCTGATCTGGAAATATTCATTCATCAATCCGAAGCAATAACCATCAGGTCATATCACTTTGGAAGCAGTACAAGTTAATCTCTTAGATGAAGAATTTTATGGTGACCACGAGTTAATAAAATTTGAGTAAAAAAATTTCCTTCCTGCCTCAGGCCATCATGTATCAGGAAGACACTGGAATTATTTAGGAAACAAAAATCGGTTGATGCAATATGCCAGCAGGTGGCTACATAATGAAATGTAAATTGCTGCCAACACAGGAGAAACTATAGACTAGTTTAATGGTATTCTAAGAGGTCCAGGCCCTTGGAAGGGGGCTAGAATGGGACGCAAACAGCTCCAACCCTTAAATTGCCTTATTTCCTTTGTTTAATTTTGAAATGCTACAGCATGGACAATCATATTCATGACTTCACCATATACAGTATACAGTATAGCAAGCAGGAAATGTACATGCACATGTAGTTTGGTTCCAAAATGTATTGTACAAAACGTTTCAATGGCAAGAAAGCGTTAACAAATTTACAGGCGAATCGTTAGAATGTTATGCAAGGCAAATGCAGATCTATGTTTGATTCGAATTGATGTATTATAACATATCATAGTCGCATGCGCATCTAATTGATACTTTCAATACACTGTAGCATAGTTCCAGTTCACGTGGTATCCTGTTTAATTCCCCAATTTTTTTATCTTTTGGTTTTCATGAAAAAAATGATTGAACGGAATTTCGAACAACAAAATGTTTCAGGTAAAAGGACTGTTCGCTCACAGGGTTTGCTAATTGTTCGGGATGACCGGAAGCATTCCTTAAATCAGGGATGCGCAGGAAACTCAAATCAACCGAAATATTCCAATCCACAATCACGCACGATCAAATTGACCTTATCGCAACGCAAATCCTGTCATTTTTAATGATGCTATTCCTAGCCTCATACGGCTACATAATTTTTATAAAAGTCTACCTTTTATTTCGTGGTTCGCGCAATTACAAGGGTTTCCTACCTCGAATGAATTAATCGCGCTAATTATTCCACCGATTACAGACTACAATGGAATCGATGGCTACCGGTTGTTAGGATAAACCGAAACTATAATTACGAGCAAACGCTCGAAGGAGCGTCAAACCGATCGTGGGTAATGGTTAATTTCATTTTTGGATTAAAAAATAGCTTTTTATGCCAAGGAATTCCTCAAAATCGGATTAATTTTTTCGTTCAACCTATTGTGCACGTACATATAGTCGAACACACTCGAATACATGCACGTGTATATATATAGAGTTTATCTAGTAATAGAGATAAAATTATGAACCAGAGTTCTTCGGATTAAACTCCTTACAGTTCCGTATAGGGAGAGGGAAATCTAGACAAGTTAAAAGTGGACTTCAAAAGTCTATTAATAGCCAAGTTACCTGTAGTAGTACTTGTTAACCCAATTTGTGTTAGAATGAATGCAGAAATGAAGTTTTCATTGACCGATTAATTGATTTTCTAGTTTTTCTGGACTTGATTTAGGTGGTAGAGCCTGTCGGTCCAATCCACTTGTGGAAATCCGATTAATTTACAAGAAACCAATCGGATCCCGTAACCATGTAACAATGATGTCAGCGTCCAGCGGATTAAATTTGGTCGATATATTATATACTCCATAAACACACGTGCTGATACATTGTAGTAGGGTAATGAGCTGGATGACAACGCGATTTATTTTTCAGTAATTTAGGTAGTTTTGTGGTTTTTAGCTTTCTAAAAATGAGAAGAGGAAAAATAGTTAACAATTGGAAAGCAATTATTTCCAGTACAGTGTTTTGCTCCAAGTACTGGTACTCAACATGTTCTTGGTGGAAAGTCAGCAAAATCCAGTCATTGGTTGTGTCGTCAACGATATTGAGTTTCAACATTTCAATTAGAATAAATTCAATTATACAGAATATTCAACAACTCTAAAATTAAAAATAAATGTTGGAATAACATAGCCCAGCAGAACAAAGTATGAATTACTGTAAATAACAGTAACATTTCAGCTCTAAATAACTTCAGTCGTGAATATTAACGATGGTTAATAAGCGTTTGGCCAAACTATTTTGTTTACAGTAAAATCTGCTTTTGCATTGAGACCCCATTGAGTGACCGAGAATACAGGTTTGTTAGAAAATATGATAAACTCGATAACTGACGCCGGACAGGAGTGGTATTACTGAACAGAAATCTACTAAGTCCATATATGGAGGTCACCGGACATTGACTTTAACTACATTTGCAAGAGAATTAGGCGAAATGACCTACAGAATATTATTACACGAACATTCGAGCGAATTCTATAGCATAACACAGTTTAGCTATTATTTGGCACATTAAGTTTACAAGGCCATGAATCTCACAATTAGTGTGCCGGTTGCACAGACTCTGCTAGTAATCATCGCTTGGCGTCACATTATAGATCATTCGTTACAAACGCCTGTCAAAACGTCACCGAGTCTATAGTTTTAGAAATCGACATCAAAATTGTTATCGAAAAATCACGATCGTTCGCAAACTTGCTAGTCAGCAAATTACGACAATTTTGTTGTAAAAACTCATCAGCTTGCTATTTAATCAGGTACATTTAGATTGATCATTAATTCTTGAACTATTTACATTGTTATAAAATATATAACTAAGTCACGAAGGTAAATCGTCATTAATTTAATGTACGATCCTTATCGACATGTGTCATTTCATCTTGATTGTTGTTCGTATTTCACATTACATGTATATCAGACCACTTTGGTAATTTTACGACCATTGTATTTGCACAAAATACGAGCGAATAATCAGCTCCCTCTTAGACCTTATATGCACTATAAATTGTGTAAGTCTTGTGACTCATTGATGAAGTTATTACTGCTATTTTTTGATTTTGAAATTGGTGCAACCTTCACGACATTGACAATTACGCAGTCATTTGATAGTGCTTTCCTGCAGACAATGTGTTGAAGGAATTCGAATCTCACTTCCAGCATTTACAAGTATTAATGCCTTCAACATTTTCAAGCTCGAAGATCATAATTAACTTTCATTAAAACTTGCAGTAATCCATAGCGATATTTAGATACATCTGTATACATGTTGCAGGAAAGGATTTTAATTTTAACCAAACATCAAATGCTTGGTGTGGGCTAGTACATGTACAGTATAAGGTAAATCCAGAAACATACAATGAGCTGTTGTATCATTATTAGTCACCAATCTATTTCAGAAAATTTGACTTTCTGGTCACCTTGCTTGCATCAACCGGTTGTTGTTGTTTTTAGTTAGTCACGCTCTTGCATGCAGGCTTATTTGTCAAAAATAAGGGAATTAATTTCTATTTAAGCTTAGAGGGTGCGTAACAAATTCTGACATGTTGCTAGCATTAAGGTGAATCTTTTAGTATGGCAGTAAAGGTCAATTATACAGGATTATATGGAGTGTATGGGAATGAGGTAAACGATTGCAGGTTCATCCCTATACAATTACCAGCCAAACCTACTGAGTGAATGAGCAATTATGGCACTTATTCCTAGTTAAATTAAACAAGATCCTAGCATGGGGTAAAACCTGCAAGAATCGTGTCTACACAAATTCAAATTCACGATATACAGTACACGTACGTATACCATTTGTTTTTAATTGCACATTACATTGAAATTCATCTACTTTCTGTACAGTATGTACAGTACATGTACATGTATTTCGTCCTACTTTTTGAAAGTGGTACACGTACTGTTTTACTGTTTGGCATAAATTATGCAGTTTGGATGCGCCTTATTAAACTACTTGGCTCAAATTCAATATTGTTTTCAAATTTTAATTACTTCACCAAGGTCATGTACTACTATGCCAAGACCTTGATAATGGCATACAGTATGTCTACAATTCTCACTTGTGGAAAATGAAATCGACAATCATAGAATAACATTTATCGTAAACATATCAGGTATTTGGTTTTTATATTTCGTTTACTTTCGAAAAAGAGTACATGTCATTTGCCGATTTACCTTTACCGATTTCGAAATTAACTTTATTACCGTGAGAGATTCGCAAGTAAATTATCTACATAGGCTACTATACATGTAACTAATGACGGCCAATGATTCAGAAATAAGGATCCTTGATTGACACATCAGATAATCCAAAAAAAATTGTATTGCCAGCAATGTTGTGAAATTTCAGCCATTTGAAACGCGGCTAATTAAAAGAAATTAAGGCAAAATTGCACTTAATGAGTTTAATTATGTGTTATTAACAGTTGGCATCCTGTACCTGGACAGCAAGTCATCATGATGCACATGCACAGAGTGCTATAGTTAACGAATCGATGGTTTAAAGCACAGGGATTGCAAATAACGTGTTGTTTTTTCTAAACTGTGTTAGATGTATGAATCATAGGGTATAGTTACGTTGGACCCAAAATTTGGAACACACTGTATATACATTATAAACACTAGTTGGTGGAAAGTATTTATGCACACACATTCTATGTTATTTTTGTAGTGGAACTGTATAGGCTGATTATATCCGGCCATAGCACCAATAGTATGGCCAGCCTAGGTCCATTATTGAAAATAATATTGCATGTCGACATTATCTACAGAAATTGTTAGTTTTATTTAAAAAAATTAAATCAATTGAAGTTAGTGATAATTATTCAAAAAAATCAGGGTTTACGTAAAAAGTAAAAGAAATTTTAATACGTGGTTCTGAACCATCTTTGAATACGGTATGTGTGTTAAAACCATTCATTGACATGCAAGAGTCCTTAGTCGTAACATGTCAAACTTATTGCACCACGACCTTCAAAAGCAACATGAAGAAGAAAGATTGAATTTTTCAGTTCAAATACTGTACGTAACAATGCTTGTCAACGAAAATGTCAAACAGCCATTAAACTATGTACCCGTCATAATATTGTATACAGGTACTTACTTATTAGAGAGGATTCAGTAACTTAATCGATTTCTTGTGTTATTGGCATTCTAGATGTCGTTTAACGCAGATCAACAATGTATTAACACACCGTATAATGTATAACGTCTTGATTAATCAGTCGTTAACAACTTTTAACTACCTGCGGACGTACTTTCGAAACGAAACCATTTGGACAAATGTCGGAAAAGTAGGTTAGAGCGAGTCGGTCATTTTACATACAATGCAACACCTACTTACATGAACGTGTTTAACCGGGTTTCCTAATTTTCTCCAGGTGGTTTTATATGCGTTTTTCCTCTCGCTGGTGGGGCCTGTATTAGCACCCTGAGTTTCCCTTAACTTTAGTCTTATCGTGAAAACCGTTCGCGTTCATTCTTAATTCACTCCGACTCAGTTCATATTCGCTGTCCGTTCGTCGATAGTTGTCTCAACTACAAGTGGAAAAACTCCTTTATCCCAAAGGAGGCCGAACTAAACGACCCTCACCTTCCCCCACATTCAACACGAATGGCGAGTTTATTCGCTGGTCAGCAAATTGGGAAGGTAAAAATCTCTGCAGGCCACCAGGGGGACAGAAGGCAGGTGGTTGCGTCACACCTCAGCCCAATATTCAATGCCAAATTTAATGGTTGTGTTGCCAACAGCCGGCTTTCTTCTACGATTAGTTTCCTGAACAATACCGCTTTTTATTCTCCGATTGCTGATGACTACGAGAGTTATAAAGTGCCAGATTAATTTAGAAACGTATTGAAACTGACTTATGACGCTAGCCGTACGACATTTAAGCTTATGTATACAACGAGCTGCATGTTCTATGTGGTTCCAAATACACGTCTAACTTAATTTTTTTTAAACCATTGATATGATGGAGACAAATTTTGGGTACGTGGTCAGTTAGTTAGTTACGCCACTAAGTTAATTTTGTGTTTTGTCATATTTTGTAAATTTTGGAGTGCTTTAATAATTAATTCTTTTATGAAAATTGCAAAATTTTCCTTCCCAGTTATTTTTACACGTGTATTTTTTTAATAAAACATGCATTGCGTTGCCACTCTGTAGTTAAAGACGTTCGTGTGCTCAGTTCGATACCAAACTTGAGCTGTGTGTGTAGAAAAATTCAAATAAAGTGCCTTAACTCTTATGGCCAGCAAGAAACTGAAAGCGCCATTCTCTAACGTGCTGAAAGTAACCTTATTTAACTCGTACAAAGTGCTGCGGCAAAGATACTACGGCGCTTCAGCATTTGAATTCGAATAGCATTTGAACCCGCGCGCTAAAAGCACACATGTGACGTCCCAATTTTAAAAAACATTTTGAGCTTCACATGTTTCCACCTTTAGAGGATTTCATATTCCGTGATGAAATGTAAACCTAGCCTAATTGTACATAGGTACAGATTCATTTCCTATTAATGTGCTGTGTCTCAAAATGGTGCACAGGCATACATGTACATGAATATGCCTATAGCGACAAGTCAGAATCTGTGAAAAAAGAGATTTTGTCAACGAAAAGGTGACTATAAAATCCATAAATAATAATGATAAATAATATCAAATTTTCCTAACAATATTCAAGATCACAAAAATGCCTTTTTATTGCCAACAAAAACTGGCTACTAACTCATTTGGTCATTTTTTGCATTTAAACTTTTGTGAATAGTATAGCGATTGCCAACGAAATTAGCAAGCTAACTTATCTACGTATACAACAAGACCTAATAAAACACGAAATCAGCTTTATGGGTTTGTGTAAACATACATAGTTTGACTACCATTACAGATTAATGATTAAATTCCAGAATAAGACATCTTATGAAATGATTCTAAACGGTAACCGTACATGTACGTCATCTTAGACGTCTTAATTTAATTAAATGTACATGAATTCATACTTGTCTTAAGTTTGATTTCCAGCCCAAACCTGTTTGGCATATTCCGCTCTGCTTGATGCAGTTTTTTGTTAACAGATAACATTTTTTTATATTTTTGGGGAAAAAAGTGCAGTAGCTTTCATGCTTGAGTTAATAAATTGAGTTACCCATTAGATACAAATGCTACAGTTGCAGTTATTTAGCTTACATTATAATTAAAAGGTATATGCAAGACTTGGAAAACAAGTTGTACAATTTCTATCAATCATACTGTATGCCATTGAACTCTACTATAATCCGTTCAAAGGAAGAAGAAACTGGGGAATTCAAATGGACAAATATAATGCAAATAGTAAAAAATAATGCAATAATATGATCGTCATATCAGTATATAGTTATTAATATAATTAAAATACTTAATAAACGAGTTGAAAAACCAGAACAAGAAGCTTAAATAAAGCTTCCTTATCACCATGTCACTAGATACAGTATGTGTTTATATGACTTGCCTTAAGGTCTGTCAAAAGATTGTGTCGCGTTTCAAAACATGCAGAATCCTCTACGTCACCTGGTTTTCGGTTTATCACAAACACAGGACACAGGAAGTCACGTGTTCATCTTACGTTTAACTTGCCTGGTTTTATGTGTCTTAAATCAAACCGCCGCCTGCCGACTCGACTCTCAATTTAATCAAACATGCTCAAGTCGAGTAAAGATATTTAATGTATAGAAGGTTTACCAGCAATAACTTACATGTATTTACATTAAGGTATACCGGGTATCTTAAAGTCTACATGTAAAAATAGTGTTCTTAGGGTGAGTATAAAGCCTATTACACAAGGCTGTCAATGAAAATTCCTCCGACGTTCTATATGTTCAAAACCACACAAACACAGCATTAAAAAATGCTTTACAATTTTACGGCCATTTTTTTTACTGAACTTGAAGTGGGGGAACACCACAAACCTACAAAAGTAAAAAAGTGAAAACGCTGGGGAAAATCCATTAAAAATCACGGCTAGTCAAGCCTACCTGTGACCCAATGCAGTTAGCAGTTTATCTTAACCAGGGGTAGTGCCAAAAATGTGGAGTGCACGGGGGTCGACGTAATGCTTTTCTAGTGCATTTCTAGGCCTAAAACCAAGGGTGAAAATGAATGTGGGCGTACGTGCAATGCATATATACGATGGGATTTTGCTCTCCATTCAGTTTCGTTAGTTTAGCACCCGGGCTAGTCCCTGTTGCATCTTCTCGCGTTTCTCGCTCACTAAAACAATTGTATAACCAGAAAAAAAGTGGAAAAACGGCACGGAAAAAATCGCCTAATATCTTCACCTCCAGGCCGGTATCACTCCCATCCCTCTCCCTTAAACTTAATTGGGAATTCGGTGAGGAGCTGGCTAAAATTAAACAGTCTGATGTAGTAGTCTGTGTGTGCTGCCGCCAAAATTTCTGTCTCTCAGCTTCACCTGCGAACCTGTGTCAGCACTTTAGGACATTTAAAGAGAAATAAGGTGAGTCGTGTTTTCATCTAATTAAGCCAAACTTGCAATTTTGAGGAAAAAGAAGTTTTTTAAAAAAAAGTTTTCTTTCATTTTTATAATTTTTAAAGAAATGCTCTTTATGCAATAACTCGTGTCATTTCACCGACGATTAAATAAACATTCGTAAATTCCACCAGAGCCTTTGCTTGCGTTTATTACATTTTTCCAAAAAAGCAATATTTCAGTATTTAGGGTATAGAAAAGCACGCGAGTATATTAAGACGTTAGCGGTTATTTAGAGGATGTCTGGCTGGGTAATGCCTTATTTGTTTGCTTCAATCAACCAATATGTCACTTCTTGTAGAAATACATGTAAGTAAATAACAGGTAGACCTATCAAGTGATTCAGCATTGTCATCTGCAAGATGGATAATTTCTTGCAAAATATGCTGTATAAAAAATCAGAGTCATAGGGCTGGAAAAGTCAGGAGAATGCAACAAACCAGTAATACATTTTAGAGGCCTATACGGTAGTCACAGGTTAACACAAAAAATTATAGAAAGAAGAAATTAATAAAACTAGTTTAAATTTGCTTTTCCTTATTAAAATGTTCAAAATGGATGAAACCCTAAAGATTAGAGAATAGATCTCTAAAGCATAAGTATTTTATCTAAGTCATGCGTGACGATAGCCTTTTAAAAAGACAAATGGCCTATAAATACATCTGTATTATTTATTTTGTCGCAAATTCGACCAAATGATGAAGCCCACATAGTTCAACCGTAATACATCAATAATAGCTGTTATAACCGATAAGATTTCTGCGCTTTCGAATTTAGGTTAAATATTTCATTTTTTCCTGGTTCTCTTGCAAAAAAAATGCAATGTGGAGCTGCTGCAGAAGAACAATTCCTATTAATAAACTATTGTGTATTTACGTTATACTTGTTTTGTAAACAACCCTTGCCAGCAGTTTACACAGGTGTCCAATAATCAATATGGGATATTCAAAGCACAATTCTGTATGCAACAACGACGCAAAACATCTTTAGAAATCGTGGGTCTCCTTGTGTGGGCTCATGCATAATAAATACGTCGTAATAAATTGTAATTCAATGCTGTGCATGCTGTGGCATAAATATTGCAAAAAGTTCAAATATGGATTATTGTCCCATACTGTATTCTCCCTGTGTATACGGTAGGAGAGCAACAATTTGCTCATTGTTCGAAAAAAACAGGGATGGTCACAAGTTGAATTACAATTGATTTATGCTCACCCACGCTGGGCAACTAAGTGTTATTAAACGCGAGATTAACAAGGATCAAGATAACAGGAGACAATTGAACCAGCTACAGTAGAAAATGTCTACCGGAGAATGACAAACGGCCAAAATGGATGGCGGAAAATATTGCTGTTCGGAAATGAAAAGCCAGAAAAGTTAAGAATCCCACAAAGTTTTATATACATGTACATGTACCAACTGAGAAGGATTATGATGCCTAAAAGTAAAGCTAACTGACTATAGCTAACCCAGTAACTGAAAACGTCAAAAAGTAAAAATTGACAGGTATAAATTAAGTAAAATCAGTTTTTAAACAAATTTCCCTAATCACCCTGACCACAGAATTAATCCCATTATTTGGATTTATTTTTGGATAAATGATGACCACCCCAGCCTTGTCCAACCAGCAATTACGTGTATCGTTATCCCTGAACTTTCCAGTCTATCTTGATCTCGCATTAGCGAAACAGCTCCGTCACTTCCTCAATAAAGAATCTTCCTAAAAGTTAAGGAAATATAATTTGTTTTGGCACGCAGCAGAAATTTGGCCTTTTAATGCGTTTATTAAGCCCATACTAAGGGATTTTGCTTCGAGCCAGCAAGCCTACTTCCGCAAAATTCGCGAATTATGGTTAGTCACGGCCAATGATATTTTAGGTCTGCTCACATGAAGGCTGCACTAATAATTCACAGACACATGTTAAGCATTAAATTCCGAAACAGTTGTCTTAATTCGATGGTAAATGGCCTAAGACGACGCCATCTTGTATTCTGGAAGCCGTGCATGCCAAGCCGCGACAATCACATTTTTCTACTTGGTAATTTGTGTGTCAAGTTTAATTGAACATTTGAGAGATGTTCAGATGCTGTCATGAGGCAACATGCACGCCTCCCTCCATTTAAACACTAAATGAAGTCTGCAATTAAATGGATCATTTTCTCATTTTGCTTTTTCAGCAACGTTTGGATACTGAAATCGTCTCTCAGTACAGAAAAACTGGCATTAACAATGTTATTTTCACCCTTTCAAATTCGTCTTGTTATTTTTAATTGGTCTTTGACTTTTTCTAATACAAAATCCTGCGAGTCATTGGACGAGTCTTCCTATACAGCCATTAACTCAATGACGAATACAGTATCTTCGAAGAAACCATGATGTACATGTAGACTATTGTTTAATAATTCTCATCAAAAGTTATTTAAAAAATGAAAAGCTAGTCAAATTTTTAGCATCCATTTAGAAGTGCTTCAGCTTGAATACTCAAGTTAAATATCTGTACAAGTAATGGAAGTCACTCAAATTTTTATTCACACGAGTACATTGTAGGTAAGAACAAACTACAATGTTAATTTGTTACAAATGGATAGTCTCCATTTGAATACTTTAGTATCATCCCAGATGCCTCAAAAACAAGATTTAAGTCGGGTTTTATTGACGATGATTACCCTCATTCTCTCCATTCCCTCAGTATCTTTGTGATATTTAATAAACACCTGTGAAATGTATTGACCCAACGTAGTTTATAGAATTTTTATCATGCATGTGTAAAATTATTGTTAATTCAGTGGTGGTAATTATGAAGAATGAATAAAGTTGCAAGCGTTGGTTTTGACCGAAACCCTATCGACATCACGTAGGCATACTTATACAATTACCAAAATAAGGAATTAAAGCCAAAAGCAAAGCTGGTAACGAAAATGAAAACATGACTAGCATTGATTAGTTCCTAGCCTCCATTTGAAATAATGTAACGTCATTATCACAGGAAATAATTTTATACCTTCAACAGCACGCAGCCTGTAATTATCTGCCAGATCGTTTATAAATTTCTACGTTAACCTTATGGGCTTTTACCTAAAATAATCAACTGCTTTTTCACGATAATTAATAACTATACGTGCATTTTCAAGGGTATTATAAGCGTATAAATTTATTGACCATACACTATACATTTTCATGAAATACTTTCATATATAAGTTTACAACTGACCCTTTGTGTATATTTTTAATAACATGACCATAATTTTGATTTAATGGTATAAATTAGACAACATCGAATAAATACAAGGTTCTCTAGAAATACATGTTATTTTTTAAAACACCTTCACAATGTCTTATTAATTAAATAATGATTGTTGTGAAACCGCTCAAAAGTAATATGGGGTGATCATAAAATCCTATCGCACTGATTGGCGATTTGGTCACATGATATATACCAGTGCCCATGCATAGTGATGGTTTTCTGGTCATTTTCGATTATAAGCTTATAGTGATTAGAACGCCGCCTGCTAACACTCTTTTTGAACCGAATATATGAAATAAAAATGCAGTTCTGCTTTTTTCCCCAAATTTCTTCTTTGTAACAATTTTTTCAACTTAATGTTGCAATGAGGGAATGACATGATGATCACCCTGTATGTCTGTCATTGTCTGATAGAATAAAATAATTGCAATAATTGAATAGGAGTAAATTAAACGCTGGATGGGGGCACCATGATAACGTTCATAATTCGCTCGATTCATTTTCTATTATTTAGATATGTTACTCCTCGGACTGGCAATGTTGGTGCTGTGGGACAGCTTTCAGTTTGGATTTCCAAAGCCCCAACATGGCGTCCAAGACACAAACAGCATGACGGAGCTGTGTTATGGCATTAATGGCCGCGTCCACTGTAATTGTGACCCATCGGACACAGAGATTAAAAGCGCAACTTGCACCTTCTTTTACAACCCACCACCTGAGGATCAAATTGTGATGCAGATAGGTTTGAACCCTGATCTAACCGAGTTATGGATATATTCACGCCCAGAAGGCCTGTTGACATTCATGCCAACGAAAGCCTTCAATCAGGAAGCCCTAACCCATGTGACCATCGAACACGCCAACATCAGCACCGTTCCATCGTTCACATTCCGAAACTCAACAGTGCTGACTTTCGTGGTGTTATCCAACAACAACGTTCTTGTTTTAGAGCCCTACGCTTTCGCCTATTTGCCATCCTTGAGCGAATTATCCCTGACCGGCAACAGCATAAAAATTATCAAGAAAAATGTTTTCGTGCAGCTGCCCAGCCTGAAAGTTCTGATGCTGAACAACAATCAAATTGAAGTCATCGAAGATGGCACTTTCATTGGATTGAGCAGTTTGAAAGAGTTAAATTTAGTGGGCAATTCGATGCAAGATTTGAAACCAGGTTTATTCAAAGGGTTGCCAAGTTTGGAAAACTTGGATTTGGGCAAAAACAAAATTCGTCGTCTTCGGCCCAGCGTCTTCGTGGGGCTGCCAGAAGTCAGAGACATAGACCTGAGAGAAAATGAAATTTCGATCGTCGATTCGAAAACTTTTGAACGACTTCCCAAACTGATGAAGTTGTATCTGTCCAAAAACAAATTGGTCAATCTTCACCAAGATACGTTTCGACCACTGCCGAGCTTGGAATATTTGGATTTGCGACAAAACAACCTGAAGACGCTTACGGAAAGGACAATAAAGTCGATGAATTGGCTTAGCTCATCTCATGTGTATTTACTCGGTAAGTGCGACATTTCATTTCCTATAATACATTCGCTCAATTTAAATTACATGTAGTTCCTCCTGGATCTAGCACTGCAAAACAGTTTGAGTCTGCGTTCCTTGAATAGTAGGAGTAGTTCTTAGTTAGTGCATGTGGGCTGTATCTATACAACTTGTCTAAATAATCATGACAAGTCCAGACATGAAAAAATAACACGACAATTTTCATTACCGCCTACGCTTTCTGCTACCATGACCGTGAATTGATCTCTCGCGTTATAACAAAACTGAACTTACACATCCTAATACATGTACAGTAAGTAATAAATGAGAAAAGTGGCGATGCTTCGCAACTAAATTGTACATGTACATGTACACCACAGTGTATATCCATTCAAACTTAAGACAACAAATTTAGAAGCCCACGTCGTATAGCCTTAACCTTTTTCAACTTCACGTACATGAAGATCTCTATAGACCATATTGTAAAATGCAGTGTATATGTGTATACTGTATGTTCGCAACAAATATAAAAATTATCATAAATCGTCAAATTAAAATTTGCAAAATCTTCAGCCGACAGTTCGACAGTTGTCAGGGTCATTTCTATGGTGCATATTTCTTAAATAGTTTCTATTGACAAGTTGAAATATAATATGACTATTATACGTAACGAGGGTGTAAACAGAATTAATTAAGGCGATCTTATTGAAGGATCCCCCAGAAATGAACGTTTTCAGGTTTTAAAAAAATTTCGCTGACCACCCTGACCACTGGTAAGACACAATTATTACATGTGCCAATGTAACGAGGTACATGTAATAATACTGTTGGATGTTATACGCTCGTAGATACTGTAAATAGGTGTTAGGAAACAGCAAATTTGGATTAGTTATTTCTTAAATTGAAAATTTCATTATTAATTTCCTCCAAGGATTTGCTTGTCACCTTTTGTTTTTTTTTGACAAACCTATTGATTTCTTCAATTCCCATGACTAATTGAAAGTGAATCCATTTTCCCAGACATTCTCAGAACTTTCCGATTTCCCTGACAATTCCAGCTTTTCAAGACCAGGGAAAATTAACCCACCATGCACATGACGTCATCTGTTGCAGAGAGAGCGCATTTGACGTTCTTTTTTCGAGAAAGCTGGAAAATTTACGTAAAACAAACTTATGAGTCCTGGCCCTTCACGTATCAACATCGTTAATATTTAAAACAATTAGGAAAGTCATATTTTTAGGGACTAGGCGGTTGAATTCCATTTTGACCGCTTTGAAGAAAAAGCAATTATCCGCTTTGATTCATAGCTACAGTTATAAATGATTCGGTAATTGCATGCTGGATGCCATCCTCATTGCCAAGAATTCTACAACTGTAAAAAGATACTGCACCTAGTTGTACAAAGATGTCATACAATAAGCGAGTGCACAGAAAAAACTCAGCGGTTTAAACCCATTCAAAAAAAAACTGCGCGGCAATAAATGTCCACAATTGCTTTTCTTACATGTGCGGAACACATTTCTACACCGAAAGGTTATAAAAAAGACAAATGGTTGTTGGCAGTAATTGTCATCGCTGGTACTGAGAGCAGTATAACAGTGAGTTTACCCAACCGTGTTCGGCAAACGGGAAAACTTGAGCTGGTCCACGAGTTATTTCTGTATTTCATCAAATAAAGCAGGAGGAATGCCTCTTGATAGTTTAATAGATGACAGGTCGCATATAGCAGCGAATTATCCTTTAAATGGTTTTAATGCTTAGTAGCGCGAATTTCTGGTTAAAATTATAACGCGGAAGTGCACTCATCGAATTTTTGGGCTATTTCCAAAAAATGCATTAAAGCAGTACAGCGGTGAGCTTTAGGCATCGTCAGATACCAAACTGCAGCCTTACTGAGGACATGTCACGTTTAGAGGACGTTCAAGTATTATGTCGCCATCTTAAGACGGATGTTATTATCCATATGATGATGTCTTCATTGCTGTTTTATAAAACTTAGGATTAAATCCAGTTTGCGAATGGGTTTCTCCTGACAGCTCGTAGGTTAGCAGTGATTGCCTGGTGGTAAGGGTACAGTTAACTTATAAATTACATTGTCAACATAGGCTAGGGTAGGTAAGGTTGAATCCAGAAACAGGATATATTACGGCAGTTAGGACAGACGTTATTATTTCAGTCTTGTATGGCCTACTTGATAAGTTAAATTGAAACATTAATTTTGTGTGCACATTTAGTGCAGGGAACTCTGCAGGGTTCATACTTAAATTTACAAAATCATTTCCCTGACTCTCCCTGACAACCCAAGTAAATTTCCCTGACTTATAAATGAATGAATTCCCTGCTCATGAGAAAAATATAATGTTTATTAATATCAACATTTGGAAATGCTCAGCAGAAATCTCAAAATAATTAATAAACACGTAAAAAAATTATTTTTTGGGATGAACTTTATTTTTCAATTTTATTTTGTTAAAAAATCTGTTAATTTCCCTGACTTTCCCTGATTTTACAGCAAAAAAACGTAGTTTTCCCTGACTCTCCCTGACCATTTTGCTCTTCCCTGACTTTCCAGGTGCGTATGAACCCTGCTCTGAGATGCAATGGCCTTTTCTAATAGCTATTACAAGATTTTGAAGTCAATGAAGTGTCAATGGAATAAGTTAATTATTTAAGACAAATAATTCCATATTCCCCATTGGCCTCGCCATAGATTAGTTGTTAAGCAATACTTTGATATGCTCTCCTGTAAAAATTTATTTCCTGAGATACTCTACATGTATTTGCATCTTAGCCCGAGTAATACGTTTATGCAACAATTGCGCATACAGCCTTTTTCTTTTGAAGATGTGTTTTTGTCTGACTAAAGTCCATTGTGTATGCTCAATTTTGGAAACAAATGTGTTCTCGAGTCTAAACTCTTTTCGTTCAATGACCATCATCATTTGGTCCGAATCACCCTGTAAATGCATTTTTGTGTTGTACTACATTGTATTTACTAGACTTTCTCCGGGACGTATAAAAGTTATTTATGTGCAGTGGTGTACTTAATAAACATGATGTAACAGCGGGATACATGGCAACATGTAGTTACGAAGCACGTGCAGGTTTTATGACCTATTAGAAGATGAGGGGACGTCACCTAGAGGTGGGCAGTTAGGTTTAGGAGGGTCAATCGGCCCACGCCTCACGTGAGGGTCGTGTAGAGTGCCTTCCAATTCAAAACAGATGGTCTGACTTTCGACATTAAACATTTTTAATCGTTTCTAACCCCTTCTTCTGTCATGTCAATGATGTCATTTATTGTAATTTGTTTAAAAGTCGTATATGGTCATGCGCAACCATATGTCAGCGGCTTTAAAACTTTGCAAACCGAGCTTATTGTTTACACAGTACAATTCTTACAAGGTAGCCTAGCAGTTTACATCACCAGCTCCAGCTTTGGTAGCATTGTTAACAAACGATGTGATTGTAATGCTCGCAGCATTTAATTGAGAATGAATTACACCGCTTTTTTCACTCGATCCCTTTCTGGTCTTGGCAAATGGATCATTATCGTATAATTCTATTCTTAAATGACATGCAAAACATCACTAAAAGTTTAAGGCAAGCCAAAGACCTTGTCCCAAATGCCTACTGTAAATCTAACGCTTGTCAGCCGTCGACTCTCGGAATTTTCACGCCTCATAATGCACAAACTTAAATATAGCTCTTGTTCTTACTTAATTTGTGCAAGTGCTTACAAATGAAACCCATGTATCGTCAAGCTGCACAAGTCGAAAAAAGCATTTCGACACCTAAGTGAAGTTTAACATCAACACCAAATTAGCTTCAGCATTTTAAACAATACATCCGAATATCTTGGTGGCTGCTCACAGACATTCAATATTGTTTTTCTCAAGCAACTGCTCCAGTTACTCGTTTTAATAACCTCGGAGCAGCTTACAGTGTTAACGAAACTAGTATAATACTTTAATTAACAGTCAACCAGTTTTATTAATTCATAATACGAAATATGTAGTTTGCGATTATTAGTACGAATAATTCAAATTTGACGTCACATCCGCCATCATTTGGAGTATTCATGTAGATATGACGTCAAATTTCAGTTTTCTTACGAATAATCGCTAACTCTCCAATATTGGAAAGCGCATCAACGATAATAACGGCAAAACATCATACATAATTCAAGAGAACCCACAAAAGCTAAAGCTTATATGTACATGTATATAGATGCCATCTTGGATTCTAGCGATTACAGCGCCTCCTGTTGACACCCACCGTGAACCCAATACATGAAATAATAAACTTCAGCAGTTCTTACACCTTTTTTCAAAAATGTGTTCCTTGTAACATCCTCTAAACCTTTATTTAAAAAGTTTGAGATCGCCCCAACAAATGATTTTCTATCTGGTTCATATTTTACGTCAGTGAAGGTATTGTTGAGTATTATTGTTGTGGCCCATAAAGGAATTTTAGTAACCCTAGAATTCTGTAAATATGGAATATCATATGGCTGGCTCTAGAAATAGCCCTAAACGTAATGTATTTTGTAAGAAACCCCACATCCTTCAGAGAAAGCATAAAATACACTAAACGCTCGATGCAAATAGGTCAGTATACATGTACGACATCCGTGCCTTCAGGAGCCTTATGTTTGAATTATGTGAATACTTCAGAAAATTTTAGTGGCGCTATTTGGTGCACAAAAATAAAACGATCCTGTGTTCTGCATCCCCGGATTGCTAAATGTATGGCGAGCACAGAACCAGTGCCTGGACTATTTCTTGGTACATACTGTATGTAACTGCTCATTGCTTACGTCAACACTTTTAGCATCTCACCATTGTCTCGCCTTGAAAAAACAATGGGATTTTTCAGGCCTCTATGAGCGATGACCCGATTTTAGTAAAGCCAACGTGTAGAATTTCCAATAAATGTTTATTATCTTTTTTGTTTGTTTGTGCATTTGTCGCTGTTTGCTCGCCCATTTCTCTTTTCATAGATTTAAGTGGTAAATATCCTGCATTACAAGAGGCAATGCTTGATACGATGATAGTGTTATCACTATAAAAATATTCCAGAATGGCTGCCGTGATTGAAATAAACCATTGGCTACACTTGGTCATCACAGCCTACATTTAATGTCTCAAAAGGTAGAGAATGAGAATCGAGTGCAAACTCATGATAAATTACACTTCATTGGGGTTGGATAGTTTTCGTCATTTCAAATACTTATTTTAGCACAGCAGGAATTCATGTATCTTGAAACGTTGACTAGTTTTTTTTTCTTCATAAACAATGAAACTATGATGCAAATACGACAAAGCTACGTCACTCAAACACGGGGACATGTATTTCAAATTACATGTACGTGTAGGCCTATGAGGAATATGATATCAAGTTTTTGAGATAAGGTTACGACATTCCCAAATAAGGACACCATTATGGTAACGTTGCAATTGCGAATCATTTCCGGTCATCAATATAAGTCACATTCCAACTTAAATAAGTTCATGCTGGAATTACATATCGTATGACTGTAGTTTCGATTGCTAATATGTTGATATTCCATTGTTTGGTTACACAAAAGGAATCGTTAGCAAATGAGTCGGTATACAGCTACACTGTATGACCTTAACAGCAAGTTTCCTAAGATTAATTTTTAAATGTATTTTCAATAATTTGCTAATTCAGGACTACTGCACTTTGCATTTGTAAAAATTAATACAAAATACAGGTTTCAACGAAATTTTTTTTAAATTGAATACACTGACTTTCCAGGTTTTTTCATGACCCTTTTGAATTTGTCCATAACCAAGAACAACTGAATAGTTTCACTGTTCATTACTCAGGAAAGAGGTAAAAACAAATTCAACCATGTTCAAAGTAAAATCCGCTGAACAGTATCTTCATCAGCTATTGCATTTGAGCAGCAGCTCGAAGTTAGGCCAAAAATTTACAGTGTGTATTTGAAATACCCGCTACATCTGGACTCTTGTTGAAAACATTGTTTAACCCTTTTGATCAGCCATCGTCGATTATAACTTAGTAGGGAATTTCTTCTACACTGCTAAGCGGCTGGTCCTCATGACCGAAATAAGAACCTGGAAAATGGTGCTAGAGCATATAGAGGCGATGCCTTTTAGCATTCACCATATTACACCATTTGCAATGCGGAAATACTCGCTGTTGGCAAAGAAAAAAAACTTCGTACAATGTGAGAGTGCAATGGGTTTGTTTTTCTAAGGAATGGATAACATATTGCACGGCATAAATTCGGGGTTACGAGCCCGTCCATCGGCTAATTTACAATACATATACAAAGATATATTAATTTCAAATTACACTGAATTACAGCTTTTTTACTGAAAACAAATGCCTTTCTTGGTCTATCTCGCTTATCTGAAGCTTCTGACATGTTGACAAATTCTGTCAATCCCGCCTGATTTTCCAGCGAAAGCTGTAGAGCAAACGCCTACAGTGACCATGTACACTCAGCATTAGAATACATACAGAATTTCTTTGAAACATTTCTGAAACGCACCGTGTGTGGGAGCTGTAGAGTATACAGTATCACAGGGATATGTAACGAGATACAGCTTCGTATAGAATATTCGTGCAGCATGCAGCCCATATACAGTATACACTGTACAGTGTACATGCACTGTACGTGCATAATACGGTGCATTGATCACATTCCTAAACCAATTCGTGAAATAATTTATGGGAGTGTATGGTAGGTCTGTGCTAATTAGAACGCACCTATTATTATAATTCAACGAAAAGAAGGGTGTCCGTAATATACTGTACTCAGGGTGACTCATGGAAAACCAAACAGTCGTCAAAATTTTATAAAATTGTACGTGGATTCCTATGAAAATTGACATGTACAGTAGGTCAACCAACCAACATGTACTTTGTCCTTGTACATTACAAAACAAGGTCTGCCTAAACTCTCATACCGCACCCCCTCTTCACACAACTCAAAAAATCTCAAGTTTTAACTCGTTTTGCCATTACCTCCCCGTTGTTTTAGCAATGCCGAACCTGAGCAACCAAGGGTTTCCAAGATATGCTTTTCACTTGCATGTACATGTACATGTACAATGTACACCGAATGAATTTCGCTTGTAGCATTTCGTGAAGCTCTCCTCCAGATCGCCTCCTATAAACTGACCACTACAAGAAATTCAGTTTATATTTTCATCGATATTTTTGCTCAAATTAACGATATGTTAACCTGGGTTTCATAGAGTGATTGAGGAGTTGAGTTGCCAATCATTAATTGCACTACCAATTACGGAGCATGCCTGCATCACAATCAGCGGTTATAAATGATCTCTCCTAAATGACACAATTATTCATTTATACTGCCAATTTAAATACCGTTGCAGACTCATGCAGACTCAAGGTTTTGAAACAATGTAAATCGTTAGTGTTACCCTCAATTTGTTTCTTTTGATATCATGGTTGCCGCTCCTTGCCCCTAAAGTCGTTCGTCGTTGATTAACCCCTGGCAGGACAGCTGCTTCTGAGTTGATTATTGATTTCTTCCATGGCAGATTAAAAAATCACTTCAATGAATTAAGACGGAGCGCATTTTTGACTTTCATTATTGCCCTACAGCTTCATTCTGAAATGATTTACTTCAGTGGATAACTTGACCATGACTTGACTGCACTCCACTTGCCGCCATCTTTGAATTCGATTAAAGTGCTTAAATTAATTGACACACGGATAAAGGGTCTCTCATAAAAAGCGTCCTCAACAGGTGGGGTTTTTACTGCGATTATACTGTCAATTTACATACTGACTTTTAAGACAAGAAAATAAGATGTGCGTTCACATCACATACCAAAGTCGTCAAAAAATCTGTCACCAGGAAATACATGTATGTCATAAAAAGTGAAGAGTGTGAGGAGTTGATGAATCTGAGGGATAGCTACAGGTACGAAGAGTAAAGAGCTCTATGTCATGAGACGTAGTGATCCTTGGTGTGGAAACGTGAAAACCTCAACTACATGTAACTCCTCACAGCTATCCCTCATAAATAACTATACTCATATACTCATATACTAACTCATAAACTAATGATTCGTTTATGGAATTGGGCCTGGGGAGTTCAAAATTTATTCAAAATTTGTTTTTCAAGTGCATAGAATTTAAACTCTTTTTTTCTATTTTGTAGTTGAAGACAACCAGTTTACATGCGACTGCAGGATCCGCTGGATGCTCAACATGCTGAATTCGACGGAATGGCCAATGGTCAAATGCGTTCCACCTGAAGATGACCATAATGAACACGTCCCAAAAAAGGCTCTCTCCGATGAATTCAAAGACGAAACTGATTTTCAAATTCAAGCCAATGAAAAACATCGCAACCAACAAAACGAAATCTCTCTTCCCGATGCCAAAGCCTATTTAGAAAACTGCCCGGAAGTCCAAGAGGAAAAAGACCTGGACAAAAGTGTGATAGAAACTTTTTCGTCTGAAAAGAAGGAAGAGGAGAGCGTGTGGGAAAAACATAAAGAAGCCCCTGTAGAGAGTGTTAGCTTGGGCTTAACGAAAGCATCAACAACAACACCGGACCCGGAAGTGACCGATGATCAACCAACCCAAGCACTGCCTGGCAATTCTGCTTTAAACAACAGAAATTTGATAGCGCCCAATTTGATCTGTTGGCTATTATTGCTAGTGTTATAGCAAGTGAATAAATGTTGATTTTTATCAGTCCCCTGGGTGTGACAAAAATCATGGCAAAAAAATGTGATTTTTTGTTTGCCCTGCATTATATTCTTTGTGCTTATTTTCCACAATGCTGTACATTATGTGAGTCTTTAAATGTGAGAGTTGTCTTTAGTAAACTTGCGTGACTTTACACTGTTTGACTCAAAGAAGAAAAAAAACTACAGACTATGAAAAGTTGAAAACTACTAGTAGGTAACTAGGTAAATGCTGCGAACCCCACCTTCCGAAATTCTAGATTTGATTTGATTTGATTTGATTGCAGTAGCAAATCCTTTAATACGGATGCCCCCTCATGGGGGCGCTATTTCCTGAGATCCTGCCTGAGATGATCCTGCACTGGCTTCTAGAATCCATATATCCAACTAGATGGCAGCACATGTCGAATAGTCTTGTTGGCGTTTACCCAAAACTCCATGCTGTAAAAAATATTTTCCTTTCAATTGAACTGTTTATAACAGGCCGATCCGGGCTTCCGTCATATTACTTCATTCGGGGTCTTGTTATTTCAGTTTTGCATACGTCTTTTTTGGTAAGTTAACCAAGTTTGTGGCGTGGCTGTTTTTCGTGATTTCTACGTAATAAATGTCCATAGCTTGTTCGATTTCGTGCATATGCTCGTGCTAAAAGAGTTCCTACAGAACGTTGATCGCTCTTTAAACTTGGAATTTGAACGTAGTCAACATGGCCGCAAGCCAGCAAAATCTCTTCCAGAGGAGACCCATCAAAGTACTTTTAATCTAAATATAGGTCTCGCAAACGTCATCGTGTGGATAAGTAGATCATTTGCATTTTAAAATACGAGCAAAGTCGGTTTGGATTTTCACGTTGTATGGGCTGTTTTTAAGCCTGAAGGTAAGCAGCTTTCTGCCAAAAATCGGATCTAGGAATTAGTTTATAATTAAGTTTTCACAATAATCTTGCACCTTTTGCTAATAGTGGACATCGTGAACAGTAAAAATACAAGTTTTCAAATTACGAATTCGTAGGCCTAGACATGTTGAAATGAAAGTCGAATAATTTATATTGCGCATGGTTGCTGTTCATTGGTCACATACTTGGTGACTGACCATTTCTTAACCTTGAGAAAAACGTTTGTCTCGTAAAAGCATAATGTCGATTTATATTACATGCATTTTAGCCTTGGAACTACAGACCGTCTAATAAAAGCTGGAAGAGGCTTTGAAACAGAATGGCAAGAGTAGGCCTATAGACCAGCAGTCTGCTATCTCTTTCAAAAGCATGGCTAGCAACCCTGGAGACAGTGAGGCAACTGTTGCCGAAGAAGTTACTACAATGGACGCTGATCCACCAGCATCAGCCGTTGAATGTGATCAAGCTGAGGGTGGTTCTGCTCGGGAAAATGGAAAAGAACCTGCCTTCAGCGAGCAGCCGTCTTGTAGTTCTCATACAAATACACCTGCTGGTGCAGCAAAGAATAAAAGGAGGATGAGGAAAGACGATAGTGGAATATCGGTGGATAAATTTCCAGGTACAACTGGCATATAGGATCCTGGGGCATGCGAAAAGAAAGAACCGTGATCAAATTCAATGATTTAAAGGTCAAAGGTCTAAAGTTCAGTGTAAAGTTCATTAGTCTAAAAATCAGTGTACATGTATTTGTCATTTTGCATGATTTCAAATTCAACACAAAGTCACATAGCAATATACTCTTGGCAAAATGTATTTTGTGTCAGCTGGTAATATTAAATGTAGCTAGTAAAGTATGGATGACATTACCCAGTCGAAAACATTACACTGTTGATATCGTTAGATTACCTAATTGATAAAACGTGAGTCGTAAAATAATCAATAGTCTGTAACACTATATTGTGATAACAGGAAGAACAGTTGCATTTCTAATGCATATATTACTTTGTATAGATGATGACGAAGATGATATTCATGAGAGTGATGAAGACAGAAACAGCAGTTCTTGCGATGAAGACGCACCCTGTTTCAAAGCTCACAGAGGAGAGCGTCGGCCAAAAACATATCGCAAATATAAAGTCAAAAAAACAGAGGATCTAAGTGATAACAGTCCAGACTCTGGGCACCACGATAGTGAGTTTCGATCCATGGATTTTGTGAGTGGCAATGAGGAGTCCTCTAGCAACCCACCAGATACTTCCAACCCTGAACAATCTGCGAATGCCACGAATGATGTACAAACAGAAACTTTGAACAATAGAGACAGCAATGTAAATTCAAGGTACCTCTTTTCGGACGACGAGGAAGATATGCATTCAGCAGAGCACAGTGGCTCAGAGGATGAAGGCAATGAGGAAGAAAATGCTATTACGAAGCCAAGGCCAAAGCACAACTGGTTTTTGTGCCCAGAGGTGACAAAGAGAGAGTATGGCATCAGCAATAATTATTCCAGCGATCTGTTTAGATTTCGAGCTTACGGAAGTTTGCACATGGTAGAAAGACTAGAACTAATGTATAAAATGAAACGGCACGAAGGGTGTGTAAATACGTTGCATTTCAACAGTACTGGGACTCGATTAGTTAGTGGATCCGATGACTTATCTATTGTGATTTGGGATTGGGCATATGGAGTGCCTGTTTTATCGTACGACAGCGGACACCGGAGTAATGTTTTTCAAGTAAGGTGGAGGTGGCAATACAATTTGTGCAATACCCTAATCAAGACATACAAATGCTCAATGTTTAATGTTTATAGGCAAAGTTCATGCCCCTGGCTGGCGATTGCCATATTGTTAGCTGTGCCCGAGATGGTGTTGTCAGATTGGCTGAACTGTCATCGACAGGCGTGTGCAAAGGGACGCGAAAATTGGCCAGTCATCGTGGACCAGCACATAAAGTATTCAAATAGATAATGATTGAAATTTTGGAGACTAGTTTTTAATACTTGCTTACTTTAGCTGGCACTCGAACCAGACTCACCACATACGTTTATAAGCGTCGGTGAAGATGGTGTTGTCTTTCAAATAGATTTACGAGAAAGCAAGCCCGAGAAGTGAGTTTTCCCATAATGTTGTACTGAGCAATCTTTGAGGTTATGTTTCCTTGTCTTAATTTATTATTTTAATTACTTCTCTATACTATAGGCTTTTAACCTGTAAGGAAAACGAATTCAAAGTTCCTCTGTACACTGTTTACGTACACCCGACTATGTCTCACGAATTCGCCACTGGTGGTAAAGATCACTTTGTGAGGTATGTCAAACTAAACGTTTCAGATCTATAATTTGGAATGGTTTCTTATTTTCTATATCAACACTAACCCGTATTCGAGTGAGTTTGATTTTTTTTTTCTTGCAGAATCTATGACAAGCGAAAAATTCAGGAGGCAAGTTTGATGTACAAGGTTTTAAATAATTTAGAAAGCTCTATATTAATTTTCTATTACTTAATATATAGGATTCAAGTCCAATGAAAAAATATTGTCCTCATCACCTGGTGCGTGATTTTCTAATTTTATGGCTAACAAATAATGCCTGGTTTAACTGGAGTATTTAATACTCGTGATTCATCCTTAGGTCAGTAGTGCTGTCCGTGCAAATGTCACTTGCTTGGTGTATAATTACAATGGATCAGGTAAGAAGTTACTAGTTTCTTGCACCAGTTCAGAAAAATAGTTGTCAAAAGAAAAATTATAATTGCAGAAATCCTTTTCAGAACTCCTGGCATCTTATAATGATGAAGACATTTATGCCTTTGACACAAGTCACTCCGATGGGGCTGAATTCGTCCATCGATACAAAGGTCATCGAAATAATGCAACTGGTAGGTGTGGTCTAGATGAAAGTGGATGTTGCTCTCAGTATTTTGAAATTCGTTAATAATAAATTTTTTATAAATTATAGTCAAAGGTGTGAATTACTTTGGCCCAAAAAGCGAGTTCATAGTCAGCGGCAGTGACTGTGGAAACATTTATCTTTGGGAACATAACTCTGAAGCTGTCATTCAGTTTATGCCAGGAGATGAAGGTGGTGTGGTAAGGACAACAAAACTTTCTTAAACACTATGGATATCCAGTTGTGAAATATAACAAAATTCCTGATTTCCCTTATTAGGTAAACTGCCTCGAACCTCATCCAAATATGCCTGTGTTGGCCACTAGTGGCCTTGATGATGATATAAAAATTTGGGTTCCTTCATGTGAAAAAGCCCCAAAATTGGGCGGTCTTCGCTCAGTAAGTTGTTTTCCCATAAAACAAAAATCTTCTTACGTTTAACATTGCGAATGTAACAATTAATTCTTTAAAAATTTCAGACCATGCGCTCTAATCGCAAGGAAAGAGATCATGAAAGGCACAGAGAACCTGAGACAATTGATGGCCAGATGCTATGGTTTCTTATGCATCATTTGAGAAGATCTGCAAGGAGAAGGGTATGTGCTCACTTAGTTGTATTTTGAGGGCATCAGTATCACTACACGTTATTCTAAAAACAAGAATTTTTCAGGCCAGAGAAGAGGGGCAAACATATGAAGAAGCTTCTAGTGATGATGACTCTGCAGGGGATTCTGATGACTCTGAAAACATGTCTCATGCTGTACAGTGCGCCCCTTCATGAGTATTTGTGTGGGCAAGCTGTCTTCAGTAATAGCTCCATTGAGTTATACTTTGCAGGTGCCTCGTCTGTCTATAGCTTTCTGCAGGTTTTTTAAGCCACTTTGAAAGGCGTTGTCATTAGTCTTTAAATGGGAGAGAGGACATCCTCTCAAACAGTGCAGAGATCTAACAATTAAAACAAAAATGTAGTTTTGCTAAATTTGTACCACAAAATCTTGATTCAGTTGTTAAATAAATTTAATCGGAAAGTCTTCTCGAGGTTAAGTTGCTCAAAAGTGTTAACATATGTAAAGAATGAGAATGTACGGTAATGTTCGGTCTTGATCTGAACCCTAATCAGTTTGCATTAATAATTTCGTTTTTTCCATGCGAATTCATTAGCTTTACTGTTGATGCTCGTTTTTCTTCGTTAGACCACATTTGAACATGATATTTATCTCATGATTATTTTATGATTTATCTCAGAGGTTTTGGCAGTGTTTGAGATCTCGTTCTAATTTTACATTTGGATTTGATACAAATCGTAAAATTTAAACTAGTTATCATCATTAAGGTCAGTTGGCCTACACTGGCATATCTTGGTATGTTAAAGGTTGATACTGTGATTTTTAAGATCATTGTTTTATTTTCCATTTATTTTTGGTGAAAGTATTGCATTGTTATTTTCTTTCATTGCGAAGCAACTTCTCAAATTATTAAATCAGTGATCTGAAGAACTTAAAATGATTCATAAACGTAGGTCGTCAAAATTGTGCTTTTTGTACAAAAATTTGAAAGTAACAATAGTCCGGCATGTTTTTGACCAAAGACATTGAATTATTTTAGGTGCAATTTTGTTTTGGTGTTGTTTAAAAAATTTGAACGTATTTTGTGCTGAAATTAATACTGAGTCATTTGTAATAAAAAAAACTGCTTAATATTAATGCCAGTTTTCCATCAATGGCAATGCAACCTTCCAAAGTTATCATTTGGTTGAATAATGAATGCTACAAACGTTCCTTGTTACTCTTATTTTAAGGTGTGTAAGAATACTTTGTTAGGATCTGTAAGCGTTCCAGAAGGAAAATAAAAATTACGGATGAACTTTACTTTTTATTATTATGTGTGGCGTAAACCACGAACGATCATGTTGCCGTAACGAAGAGTGCGAGCAGCAGTTAAATGTAACAATATATCATTACATGTTACTGGTATTTTATGCAAGTGGTGTCAATTGTCAAAATCATTACTCAAATGATCCTCACTGATTAACTTTGAATAATCAGAGCTGCTTGCACACATTCCTGCAGATGAAATCCAACCCAATGAGGTTATTAATAATTTTTTTCCTCGTTTTATAATAAGAAAATGTGCAGTTAGTAAGAATTCATTCCTTGTGTGAACCCTACATACAACTGTAGGCTCATCAAACCCATGACCATTGTTGCAATGGTTTTCAGGGCTAAAACGGACCACGAACCAAGGTTGAGTGCATTTATGACCAACCTATTGTAGCAGAAGAAATTTGAATAGACATGCTGTTAATTTACTTATAATCTGAAATGTATCAGAAACTCGACTATGAGGAAGTTTGGTACTCACTCTGCTAGCAGAGGTTTGTAACAGCTAAACAACAAAAGTGCTCCAATCACCGGAAATACAGATTTCTTTAAATCGTTACGGCTCCATAGCCATATTAGAGCGGCTGTCGCAATGTGATGAATCTGCAAACGATTGCTTCATTCCTCATCATGTTCAAAATTCAACCATGTGCAGCAAAAATTGTTTTAGCAAAACATCTCACCAAGCTGATGTTGGATTCGAAGCTCATCTGCATATATTTCCAGTCAAATTCCATTCCTCGAGCACCAACCCAGAGAGGCAAAATCCGGGTCATAACCAACTCAGCAGTTGCCCATCCAATTCCAGCCACCAAAACTTTTAACTCGCCTTTGCCAGCAATTTGAGTCATGACGAAGTGCAAGCCAACCAGATCGGCGAAATCTACAGTGGATTTAAATACCTCCTAAAGGACAACAAGGCTCCATAATTGTAGCGTGGTTATTTCGCCAACACACGTTCATTATACATTCATAAAATCGTTAAAATGGGTAGCTACATAGGAACCCATAAGGTAACTATACTGTACTAATCCATACTACTTATCATCTGACCCCACCCACATCCACCCCTAAAACTAGAAGGGAAATCAATCAAATACAAAGACTGGAACGAAGCCACCAGTAAAACAAATGGACATCTAAATTTCAATGAATCATGAGATTATTACCCCCATTATGTCTATGCTTCCTCCAATTACCGATGCCTCGGTTGCAGGAAAGAATGTTGCGAGAAATAACATTTTGCACAGCTGAGTGAGCAGATACAACGCACTCGCTTGGACACATTTCCAGAAGACTCCATAATCAGCACTGGAAACAGAAATTGCAAACCATTGGAATCTGTACGGGACCAAGGTTGATGAATCGAAATCCGTCTCAAGATACGGTACTTACAGACCAGAATATTTGTAAGTTAGGAAATAAGGAGCATACGCCAAAGCGCAACAATTTCCAAAGTGAAATAACGTCATTTAACAAGCAAAACAGGCCAAAGAACAGATGATGTGTACAGGAGAAAAAATAACGTGTTTCCAACGAAATACGGAAGCATGAAGAAATAAAACGAGCAGACGTAATCGCGCATAAATTATTTTACAGTCTGGCAGTGCTGCCAGGTCACTGTCGTTGTCTGCACATTTTTATACCCATGCAGCGACGGAGTCTGTTAGGGACCAAGTCGCCATCCTCTCCAAATTTTTCTTCTATTGCATATAGGCGGGAAATTTGAAATGTTAATTGGGAGTGTAGTGAAAGGATCGCCATCTAGTGGCAGAATATTTTCCATGAAAGTAGGATACTTTCATCAAATAACAGGGCGAAGTTCGATAAAATCAGGCTCGTGGCCCAAAAATAAATACGGAATGCTTTAAATACTAACAAAGAGTATTATTGGGTACCACAGAGTTAGTCAAAACCGTTAAAATAATAATTAGCCTGCATTTACGAGCTTATTTGGGGAAAATGAAAACTTCCCATTGCATTTGAGGCTTTTATCCTACTATCGCGGCCATGAAAGTGGCTGACTGCAGCGCCACCAGTGGCGTTGCACACTCCTAATACTTTAGCTAGGTTAGTCGGGTTAGGTCATAGGGGGCACTTTCGAACGACATATAAGAACCATGGGTTGCACAATTTAATGGTGCAAAAATATTTGACAGTTGACCACGTTTTCAAGGTCATTCAGACAGGAAGTACTTGAAGGCTGCGAAGTAGACCTATGGTGTGTAGAGGTGGATGCTATCAGTCTAAAAATGCCTCATTTTGTATTAAAACGTCCTTCTGTGAATTTAATTCAAGTTGCTTGTGATGGGCGTTGATGCACTCCTGTACAACTTCGAAGCATTGCAGTGAAGTCACGCGATCATTGTCAAGGGGCGTTCGGTCTTAAATAAAAGCGTGACTTGACTGCAATGCTTCGAAGCTGTGCAGGAGTGCATCAATGTCCATTACAACCAACTTGAATAAAATTCACAGAGGGGCATTTTAATACTAAATGAAGCATTTTTAGACTGATGGCATCCCCCTCTACTACTTTACTAATTTACACCATAGGTCTATTTCGCATCCTTCAAGTACTTCCTGCGGCTTCCTGTCTGAATGACCTTGAAAACGTGGTCAACAGTCAAATATTTTTGCACCATTAAATATTCCCTATACACCCCATGGTTCCTATATGTCCCCTTTATCTGAATTTTTATTTTTTCCCCAGTTACGAAAATTTTGGGGGTGGGAGGAACACTTTTATTCACGCTGTATACAGGCTGTCAGAATACAGATACCAGGTGTTGAGGAGAACTGACAGATAACAGATTTAGTTCAGTTTCAAGTCAGTAGAATTTACCAAAATGTTTGATAACCTTGTGATAAACCTTGAGATGGTGGCCAATTGAAATACTGGAAAATAGCGGGCGATTTCTGGGGGGAAAAGCCCAACAAGGGAATTTCAAATTTCAAACGGACATAATCCCGCATAGGACGCTCAGGACCAAGTCCTGATGCCGAAAGTTGTCTCAATTTAAGATTTCACTGTCAGGTTTACTTAACCGGTACCCCTGGTTCTGGCATCCCGGAACGGGCGCATGAATAGGGAGTGCCAGAAAACACGAAAAACGAAACTTGACGTCGACATTCCCCAGATCTCGCCTGGTCTCCATATCTCTATGGAGACCTACCCCCCTCTCCAGAAATAAATAAAAACATGAAAAATCCATGCTAAAATCTCGTTGGGCTTTAAAATGCACTTCCATATATGAAGCTTTCGACTTTGAACTGTTTTCATTCTTAATTACACTGTAGCTATTATTCATAAGTCAGTAGTTTTTCTAAAATCTCAACAAACTCCTGTCAGCTAACCGAGAATGGATGAAGTTTCGTTTTATAAGCAGGTAGACTAATTAATTTTCCAGTTATTTGTTTGGTGTAGGTAGTGCAGGCAGTGCACTACCAAGCGTCTCAAGTTCGAAGCATGAAGAGATAGAAAAAAGATATTGGAAATACGGAACTCACAGCAGGAGGTGAGTCCCACACGCTGTACAGAAAAATGTGCAACTATTAACAATTCGCGCAATGTCCTAGACGCGTTACAAAATTGTAAAAGACAAATATTTGACAATTCCTGTACACGGTAATGGAACTAGGGAAAACAACATGGCAAGATTAGCACACTCCTGACACTGTCCTGACCCTGTCGTTTTAATTGCCAAAAGTGACTGTTGACATGATTATGTCAAGCACAGTATGTTAAAACAAGTGTACATGTGCATTAAACTTAAATAACCCAATACACGAAAAGCAAATGATTAGTACACTCCTGCCTGGGAAAAAAGCTACAAAACATGTCCTGCCTAACCAAAGCTACCCCACTCTTACCCCACGCATGCCGGAGCTCCAAGACCTTCCCAAAAAATTAATCGGCCAAACTACGGGTCGAATCTTGGAGCTAACGTTCAGAGAGGGTCTCCAAGGCGCCCTATTCCTGAGCTGTGTGAGCTATAAGAAGGAAGTTTAAATCTGAGCCTGTGCGATTAGGACCGCACGCGGGGGGACTGACCGCTTCGAAGACTACTAACCAAGGAGTTGCCCAATCCGCCGTCTTTCCAGCCCGCGAGGTAACTCGCCTGAGCTCCGCACCAGTGTGCAATGGTACGGAAACATAACTACAAAACACGATCCTGATGGCTTTTTGAATATTTCAGCTGTTTTTGAGTCTGGCTAAGGAATAAGTGAATACGTCCAACGGACGGTACTTGCGGTTTTCCTGCTCCAAGATACCTGACGACGGATGACAAGTTCTTGTGCGCGATTGAAAGTACACGCACTGGCTACACTTTATGTAGCATCGCATTACGACTCGAAGACTTGTTGCGGAAGACTCGATTTTTGTGCACAATTGACAACACATTGGCTGCACTTTAGGTAGCATCGCATCTCGGCTCATAGATGTGTTGTTGTGCACACAGGAGCTCACAAGTAAGCCGTAGTAGGTCTTATTGGCAGCACTCGTCCATTTTGGTCCCTAATTGAGCAGTCTGCAGCAAGGAGACTAATTTTTGTGCTAATTTGAAACACGGTGGCTACACTTTGGGTAGCAGCATGTTTCGTGTGCTTGAGCTCACAAATTATGCGAGTCTTAGGCGGTTAGTCTTATTGGCAGCACTTTCGGTAATCTAACACGACCTGAAATGACAAGAAATACCATTGTTTAGAATCGTAATACAGGCCTACTACATAGTTTAAACTAATTTTAAGATTGTTTTTTTCTAAGAAATAATTTGATTTTGACACCTCGAAAAACGAAATTTTGGCATATTGAAGTGAACAATGAACAGCTTAAATTCACTTCTGCATCTTGAAGGCTGGACACAAGCTTCAAGGGGGAAAGGGGTCTCAAAAATGGAGCAAAAATTCAAGGTTTTTTAGCCTTAATTCTTTATATAATTTTATCTCACCAAATACTTAAAAAAGGAGTGAACAAGGCTTCACTCTGAAGCCACACAAGCCAACGCATTATTCAAAAAATTATACACAATGATACTGTGCACGTTCTGGTTAAAAATTGATGAATACTCGCGAGTTCATTTTATCCAAGATGGATGCCCTTTTCAAAAATACAAGCAGCCCACCATGTCCTTGGAAACGAGCTTGGTCGGATTCGGCTCTTGGTTTAGGTGGTTTATGTGCCTTTAGAAGTCATTAATTCCATTATGGACAGCGAAAAAACAATCAGAACAACCATCATGAAGATGGTTGGGGGTTGACCTCTAAACCCATCCAGACATGTCAGGCCACATTCTCCACCTTGATTGATTTCAACATTCAACAGTTTGAATGACTGCCGTTGCCACCAAGCCCAGTTTCGTGTTTTAGTCTCGCTTTTAGTCGAATAAGGCAGTAATATTTATAATTATTATGAAATTGAAATCACGAGGACAACCTACCTGGTGTGCTGTGGCATCTTTCGAACGTCGAGGGCAAAAAAACATGGCGTCTCGAATGAAAGCAAGCACATAGAGGGTGGCGGCATCTGTCGGCTACATCTAATAACGAAAAAGAGACTTTTACCGGGTGCACCGACATTGACATTACTCCACAAAATCTAATCAAAACTAAAGCTTTCTCCGATCGTGAGGTTTTCGTGCAGCCAGATCAAGTTGTATTGACTTTCGGCGCTCTTATAGTAGAACCACGAAGTGATGGAACTGGGCTGAAAGCGCCGACCAATAGAATCCAGTCGCCAGTATTACGAAAACAGCGCCACTGGTGAGAGGAAGGAGCTCACAAAAAAAAAAAACATTGGAGGCGCTTCAGCTCGAGGCGTCAGCCATTTTCCTTTCAACAACTAAAAATCAGGAATCCCTAATCGATAAGCGACACCTCTCTGATTGGCTGTCCTTCAGTTCCATCAGTTTGTATTTCTACTTATAGATATATCGATGTAACTGAAAGCTCGTGTTTTGGCTAGGAATATTTTTCCAAAATGAGTACTGTGTACGAAAATACGTCTAAAGGCACAGAACGAGCCTCGGGCGGACAGATTCAGGAATTTCATAATGATAATTGGATTTGGAAGTCATTACTCTTAGTTAGTGATAGCAGAAAGTGTATTTAGGAATGAAAATTTACTTTCCCCCCAAAGATGGCTGTCAGTTGCCGCCATCTCTAGCCGTCACTTTCCTTCCAACTACAGTATAGGCCAATTTTTCAGTCAGAAAATATTTAATCGAGATCGAAAACTAAATGTGTGACGTCGATCGTGACCTTCACGTCACCAAATTCCACGGCGATATGGAGATCTGTCGGAATTTGGGGAATGTCAACGTCAGTCGTCAGGATAATGTCACATGTGCACATTTCGTTTCGTTTTCCAGTTTCGTGTTTTCTGACCCTCTAATATCGGATATTAGCCGTAAATTTCAACAACTAGTTCAATGAAATGCATCCCACCGTTGCCGCTCGTCTCCCATTCACATTTTCAATTTCTTTTGGGCCGAATATTTGCTTTCGTGTGAAGATATTAGGTGAAAATGATGAGACCTACCTGGAATGCTGCTGCATCTGTCTAACGCCGAGAAGAAATGGAAAGCCCGCCAAAATTAACGCGCACAGATGGCGGCGTCACCTACCGGCGAGTAAGAAAAACTGTATTACATGGCTGTTAGCACATTATGCTCCAGCGCGAATTTTTCTTAACAAATACCGAAAATATTTCTCATCCTTCCTGGCAGCTTTCATAATTTAGATATTTTTCTTGGATTTTACAATGAATAAACCGAAAAATTTCTCTGGTTTATCTAAACGTTTTCATTATTTCTTTATCCTTATATAATATCGCATTTATGGATTTTTGCTGTTCATAGGTTCGAGACAGCGGAACAATGTAATCAAAAGCTCATGTCTTGGCTAGGAATGCTTTTCCAAGATGAGTACTGGGTTCGAAAATGCGTGTTTGGAGAACGAGCCTCGGGTGGACAGATTCAGGAATTACATAATGATTATCGGAATTTGAAGTCACCCCAAGACGGCTCTCAATTGCCGCCATCTCTAGCCGTCACTTTCGTGAGCTTTTGGAGCTCGCGAAGCAGGAATTTGCGATTTTTGGGAAGCATTTTTCCGCAAACGACGTTTTGTCCTCTAATTGCTAATAGAGAGTGTCAGAAAACACGAACCGAAAAACGTAACGAAATGTGTGACATCATCCTGACGTTGACATTCCCC
>JAQFYZ010000154.1:0-63737 GCA_034695085.1 Cylindroiulus punctatus | reverse complement strand
ATTACCGTTTCGATTATATAATGGTCGAATTTTGGTGACGGACCCCGTTTGAAAAAAAAGCTGGATCCGCCCCTGATCAGGCCTTGATCATGTTCGTATCTGCTTCCCCAGGTAAGATTACCGGAGATTAGCTATTCTGTAATCTCCTGACATTTTCCTTGCTGGCGGTAGTAATAGCGGCCGCCAGAGGGCGCTGGTGTCGCGCGGCGCTCCCATTCCACCCTCATTCGCTCGCAGGCGAGAAGCCGGAGAAAATGGCTTCGTACTGCTCGTGTAGAGTGTTCAGTGCAGGATTATTGGACGGCTGTCGGAAAGTTTTTGAGAACGAAATTAGAGGCCACAAGGTAAGAAATGTTCAGCCCGGTTCACGTTTGCCGGTTTGGCTTTCGCCGCGCGAGTGTTGGGTGGAATTTGGGAGCATTTGATGTGCTCCCAACTCCGTTCTAAGAAGCACATGTAGAAATTTAAATGACAGCAGCTGCGGTGGTTTGGCCGAATGACGCGTTGGCGCATTAGATCACCGGTGATTTTTTATTTTTTTTTATCGTGCTTTCTCGACCCCGTTGTGCTGATAAGTAATCTTGGAACCGCCAACTCGGGTTGGGACCGATAACAGCGACCGCCGTACCTGACATTGACAGCTGCAAGCCTGCAGTGACAGGAAATGCAATGGTCTAAAAACAAATTTGTCACGCCTATCCCCAATCCACCCGAAATTATGTTGAATTCGCGATGGTGCCATGGCATGCAGGGAACTCGTTGTTGCATAATTGTTGTTTCCCGCGTGGGCAGGCAGCGAAACCCGGTTCTGGTTTCATTGCCAAAAAAAAAGTGTTCAGGGACTGCGGTACTTCGCCTCTGGGATTCCTCTAAAAACCGGCCTTCGGCACCAGCTATTTTTAAACTGCGGTCTGGTTACTGCATTTGGATGGTCAGCTGCACTTAGTTGTTGTGCCAGGAGCAAGGTTGTCAAGCTGGCAGTTTCCACGTTTACAAAATTTAAAAGTCGTCACGTCCATGTGCATGGAGTGATGCGCATTATTTTGGCAAGCTCACAATGTGTACATGCGACCTGAAACTTGCATGAGCTAAAACTCAGCTAATTCAGATATCTGAAGCTATTGCGTGAGTTATATGGCATTGATTGTCTTACGAAAGTCATGCGTTTGGTTGTGACTGTAGTATATTGTTAGTATGGTATGTAAAACCGCACAGGTAGGCTTGACCTGATACGAGCACACCCTAACCTATAACGCATGAATAATAGGCTAATCTCAGACATCAGCATATCGCAAACGATGTCATCTGAAAACCCTGATACCCAGTTCACACGGTATATAAAACTCGTTGGAAAATATAACGAGTGTTGTGAACGAGTTATAGAAATCATGTTGTATTGTAAACAAGTTTCACAGATCACACCTTCTTTTCATGTAAACCCACGTTGTTTGTAACCCTCTGGTTGTAGGAGCGTTTGGAGTTCGCCTGCATGTAAACTACTGTGCTGTTTGCTGTTTGCAAACCACGTCAGCTGACCACGTGACGACCTGTTTGCTGTGTTTGTGGAAAATCCATAACCAGATGAGAAACTTTACTTCCAGACTAGAAACCATTACAAATGTATGGGGGACAATCATGCTGCATCTGGTTTTCAGCAAACCCAGTTGTCAGCCCACATGAAAGTGACTTGGTGTAAGGAAACTTGGTTACGTTTGCATGTAAACGCTCTCTACAACTTGTACAGTTTTTCCATTTCAGGAAAGCACAGTGTGTTATTGTCACAGTTTCTCCCATTTCATGAATTTATACAGAAAATGTCACAGTTAATATAACATACTTAATCGACACTGTGCTTTCCTACTTTCATTCATTCCATTCATTGAGGTTTTCAATAGAAATCGAAAGTCTTAAAAATGTTGTCTTGAAATCGGTACAGACATCTGATTCTCCAGCTACATTCACAATGCGCAGCCTATGCTCTGCGCATGCGCAAACCATCACTGCTGTAGCAAAGACGGCCATTCACATCAGAATCTGGGAAATGAACCATGTGCTGGCTCAGTGCTCACGCGAACTTAATGCCCTCTCCTAATCTCCCTTAAAACATTAAGACGGATGAAATGCGTCCTTGGTAATTAGAAAGCCCTATAAACGTTATCTTAATTTTTTTTAATAATAAAGGGTGATGAAGAATTGTATTAGGTAATACAAGGTAAAGCCAGTATGCAGCATCAAGCCCCATTTGGCGTCAATACAATGCAACCCTTTCCAAGGAACGAACATAATAAGTGGTCATTGACCAAGCATTTACATAATTTGCACAAGAAGTTAGCATTATCGTATTCCCGGTTTCCCAATCTTGCACCTGTTCTTCAAATGCAAATTGCATCAAGACTAATAGCGCCTCAATATCGTAACAACTTCATCACTTTATACACCAGCTGCCCACAATGTTCTAACGATATATGGCGTCGCTATCACACCCACATTTAATTCAATATGGAAAACTCGAGGAAAGCAATTTGGAAATATCGATGAGATATACCATGCATAAATCCTGACTTAATTGTTGTTGCTTGCATGTTTGTTGCAACTGCTCTTGTTAGAGCGTTAGTTTTCTTTTTCCAAAATGTGTTACACTTAAAACCATAGCTTATCCAGTGCTCCCAAAGGTAAATCACACGGAAAGCTAGGTAATCTTGATGGCCTTTTTAAGGTTTTTTAATGCAAACATTGACTGCCATAACTAAATTGTTAAATTGGTATCATAATACTCGGTGAGCTACTAACATTATACAATTCTGCAGGCAAATTTTAGCCCCATTTTCATTATCGCTGAAGATGATGCGAGTTTGTGCCGTATAAATATGACTATACGGTAATCTTCAGATATTAAACAAAATAGAAGAACGTTTTGGCAAGTATTCCCATTAGAGCAGGTTGCTATTCTTATGCTAGACTCTATTATTAAGCATGAGGTCGTTTCCTCGATGATTCAGAATATCTATTAACGGATGCATTCTGGAGAGTCTTCTAAATACATGGTGGAACGAGTTCAACTTAATTTCTGAAATGTTGTTCAAGGTGCGCCGAATACATTAGACGATTTAAATTTTCCACTGGGTCAACATTTTAGTGGGTTTTAGTACAAATATTTTCGCAATATAAGCAGATGTGCATATACTGTACATGTAGGTACAATTTCAGTTTTCAATTACATGTTGGCCTATAGTTTTGACTAGTTAAAATGCAATGTAATAGGGCTCATTTCCAACAAATCTTGGCGAAATGAAGTCTAATTTTATTACATGGTTTAAAAACTACTTTTAACATGGCTAAAGTTTTTACCACGCCTTGACATGTACATACTGCATTAAATACGATTTGAATGTGAAGGAAATGAATGCACTATACGTCTCAATTCACACCATGAACTAAATGCTCTGACCCTCATCACATTTATTGGGTCGCACCCTGTGTCAGCAACAATATGGAACTGTCATCATAACCACAGGTCCTGATGACAGGACAACTAAAAATTGCGCCCGTGTCATGACACGTACATGACATATTGGAACCAGCCCATTTATTTTTATTTCGACTGGGAATTTTGCTTCTCAGTTATAGTTTGGTAATTGCATAAAACATGTTGTGATGGGTGTCTGTAGATGAGTATGCCAACAAGACAGTCAACTCGGCTTAGGCACATTTTTGGATCCTTATAGGGAGCTATTAAAAACGAGTCGTGCTGTCAGGCTGATGATTCGATTGGTATGGTTTAGTTTCTGACATCCTGTTTTGCACAGTTGGCGAAATTAGGTTGCGTACAAGTCTTTAGAAGATCCGATCAATTGTGGCTGTGCAATACGCCATGCATGGCTTTTGTTAGAAATGAGTCGAAATAAATTCATGGACATTGAGATGCAATGAGAAATCTTACAAGATGTCATTTTTCGTGGCTTTTATTTACTCTTCAGGGAAGTGGTACAGTTATTTCTCGTGATGGCTTTGTTCAATTAGGGGTTCTGGATTTGACGGAGGTAAATGTGTTTCCCTGGTTTGATACGTTTTCTCTACTTTTTGATGAGGTTTTGAATTGGATGCAGGATCTACTACCTGGTATTGGCTGCAGTGTTTCGATTACATTTACCCAAACTTGGTTTAGGTTGGTTTTATTTGTACACGCTTATTCTTTCGTGTGAGGCTCATCTCAAGTTGGATGATTGTATTCGAAATACAATAAAAAGTGTAAAAAAAATTCGCTTTATACATCCACGTTTGTAGGATTCTGTGTATCTGAAGGTGGCGAAGAAATTCGCATTGTAACTGAGGCTTGGTTTTCGAAACTGTCGAATATTCACACTTGCAAGATATGCAGCTTATCATAGTCTACGTTTAGGTCAACAAAGCTCAAAATGTGATGTATTGAGGTTTTTTCATATCTTTAGAAATAATTGGTTATGCAATGAGGGCGGTTATCTCACATTGCGTCTTTCATAGGAAATAGTGTTTTTTCTTAAAATCTTATCTTTGTTTGATAACGAATCTAACGTTACAAATATTGCCATAACGGTATCATGAAAGAAATAAGGTCGAGATAATGCCCCTATATCTACAAGTTATACGATGTAACAATTGCAACAGAAGGCTTCGATTTACCTATGCCGTAAATAGTGTGTTCAAGGTTTCTGCGTCATAACATGCGTGTCGATCCTCAAGTCACTATTTACACACATCATTTTAAGATATTTTGTTATGGGAACCTGGTTCATGAATTATCTACTTCTATCTTGGTCTATCTGATGTGGGATTTGCTATGGGGTGGTTTGTTCAAGGCACCTCAAATCGAGCTAGTTAAAGTCGCTGCAATTAACATGTAACTTGTTTAAACAGGCTTTACTTCAGGTAAGCACGTTGTGTTTCGTGATGCATTAAAGCTCCCCATCCCCAGATCAGACTAAATTCGGCCATTGCATACATTTTACAGTATATACAGTATCACACAATCAGTGATTTGTGATATGGGAGGAAGCAATAAACCCTTACCCTTGTTCCTTACAGTTAATTAATTGTACCAAATACAGGGGATTACGTAGTGTACCTGGTGATTTAGCAATCTGATAGACTGCGTCCTAAGGTCCACACTGTAAACCGTAAAAGTACAAATGCAGTTTTTTAGGGTACAAATGTACATTTTCACCCCATATATCATATGGGATGAAATGATTTAAATATTTGTACCTCAAGGTACAATGTACCCCAAGGAACACATGTCAAGGGTACACATGCGATGAACATATGCACCCATAGGGTGTGTATCTTGTTTCAAAACATTTGTATCCTTGAGGTTCAACATTTGTACTTTTTCCATTTAGAGGGCATTCTACATTTTTATGAAGCAGAGGATTCTGGGTATTACATGCTCTAAGACCAGTGATGTAAGTTAAGCTCACGTCTATAATGACTGGGTATAAGGAGCTTTATTTAAGGCGAATTCAGGCTTGCGTGTAAGCACAGTGAGTTTTTTCAAGTATGCTGGGTTAGACGTAATTGGTTAAGTGCATGCATTGGTGAAAGTGCACTGTCAGCCTTTAGATTTCGAATGACCGACTTGCCTTGATTGACATCACAGCAATTAATGATGGCGTATCGAAGTTGATTTCTATTACTGTAACATGAACGCGGAACTTATCGTCCTATTAATATTTTTTGCTCACGAGAAATGAGGCAACTGTATGTCGATTTCATTTGGCTTGGTTGAAGCTGATTATCTCAGAGATGTCTGCAGATAAAAGGAAGGGACAAGAATCCACGAATGACAGTTGAACTCAAGAACTATTTAGGCCTGATGGCAGTTGATCTCATAAACGACTTAGGTCAAGTTCATAAATTTACCCAATTTTCTACGAAACGGGAAAGTCCACAATTGCTTTTAATAAATGTTGTGGACTTTCCTTTAGCTTAGCGTCAAACTCAATTGCCAGCATAAAACTTCGATTCTATGGAGTGTAGAGTTTGATTAATCGTTGCTTTTCGATGTTAAAAATTGAATCAGATGGTGTACATAATTTATTCACCCCATTATAAACCTTAATGGGTTTGCATGCCTCATTAGAGCTGCCGAATAATATTATCACCTTTATTGGCATCCCAATATTTAGTTAAGCTTAGATCGTGTTGACCTCTTCTCTGTCAATATTTACTACCTTGATGAGGAAAGTTTCTTCACAGTGCCTTAGCATTTTTTACTCCTAGTCTTCTTACAAAATCGGCTGCAGAAAGTCGTATTCTTGTGCAAATAAATTATTTTGAGAGGGCTGGGCAAATGGCTCAGCTCAAAATAGTCATCCTGGTCCCGATTAAATATCTGCTGGGTAAAATCACTGGCATGGAAAACAGAATTAAAATGTCCAGCTAGGTGTAGATCAGCAAGACATAAACAGCCTAATTTGCCTCCAGTAAGTTTATGCATTCCACGTGCTGTCATTTGCGTAATATACGGTAAACTTGTTAGTCTTCGAAATATATCACGCTCAGCCGAGCAGAAAGACATGTTAGGAACAACACTTGACATCAGCACATTTTCTACTCTTTATTTGCGAATACATTTGTGAATTTCAGTAATCCTACTTCATTGGAGTTGATGGCTTTAAAGTATCATTTAATTTCTGATGACATAAACTTCATCTCCTCGCAACTATTCCTCACATTTATCAACTTCTCTCACTAATTTTTTTTCTTCTGAAATTGGACCCATTTATCAACTTCTCTCACCAATTTTTCTTCTTCTGAAATTGGACCCTGGGCCATATTTCATAAAGTTTGAAGAGAAAGTCTGAAGGTAAGCTGTGCGTTGAGGTTTTCAAGTTTCCAAAACATCCCATGTCTCGTAACATGAAAACCTCAACTCTTCACTGCTGATTCTGAGATTCGTCAACTCTGACTGTGTAAGGCCTGCAGAAGAGATGTTATATAAATGTTATTTTTCATGGTATGGATGAATGCCACATGCTGTCAGTAGTACACTCCAGTCAATATTGGATAAATATAAGCTGGTTTTCGATGCACCATCATCAGCCAAGATATTAGTCATCGATCCACAGGTAAATTGTAACAATATTTTCGAGGAAAACCAATAGGCTGTATTATATACATGTATACTACGGATGTGACCCTGCTCCAAATATGAACAAATGTTTATATTGCAATCCTACTTGTTTATAGTACGTCCAAGCAAGAATACATGTTCTAGCTGTCTGTTTCTTGTGCTTGAGCTAATCTCACCTACAAATTCAATTTCTGTTTTAGCTGCCCATCCGCCTGGCAATCACTGTCAGCCTACGAGCTATTAGATGAAGCCCACTTTCTCATATGGCGGAGTAGGGTCTTATCTGTATTACAGCCAAATCTAATGATTGCTTCAGGGCTTTTAATAAATATCTCAAGTATGCATAGTAAGTTACGAAAATTGAGGAAATTAGTTTGAGGTACGCGGTAGCAGGGCATATTCACGCTTATTGACAAACTATGCCGTTAGCCGGATGTTATTGAAAATTTTAGGTTCTTAGGCAGTACGAAAAAGATTTCAAGAGCTCCCATAATTCACTTGCATGTAAATATTTTCATCTTTAAAGCGAGGAGGAATTGAGATGCTTTAGCTTGATGAGTGGAAATATACGAACCGGAAATTCCTGTAAATAGGAAAAGGAAAATTGAGCTCCCCAGCCAATAGTGCATTACTTCGACGCAATTGAGTTACACTAAGTTTCTTAGAATCAAGATGGCAACATACTAAACCAAAAGCACGTAGGCTTGCTACCTGCAGTCCATCACTGCTATTACTGCAAATTTTGGTCTACTGAATGTTGTAATCCAAGTCCTACAATTAGAATATGAAATTACAAGGAGGCTCAGCCAAATGCAGTTTCTGCTTTTGAAATTTAATGCCGAAAAGCGATTCAATACATGTGGAGGAGATTCTCCTCTTACTTTGACCACCCTTAAATGTGTACATTATACCCCATATGGAAAAGTAATGCATTTAGAAATACATTATAGAAAATACATTTTGAAACCAATTTCAAAATATATGTAGATTTAGACAGAAATGTATACCATAATGAATTATAAAATGCACTGTAACATGTATTTGTTGAGCATTTCATAATACATTCCATAAATTGCTCATATGGTATTGTGAAATGCATTGTGAAACATAGTTTATAATGTATTCTTTGTGCATTCTAGAATATATTGTGGATTACATTGGAAAATGTAACCGTTAACATGACCACAAATTTCTTAATTTACAATGAAAGGTCATCTTGATTAATTCCTAAAATTTAATATACTTTAGAATTGAATTTGTAATAATGTGATAAATTGCAATAGCACACTGAATTTCAAAAATCTGTATGGCTAAATGTATTGTGCAATACACTTGTCAATATATTTTAAAATGCATTGTGAAATGCATTAGTAAGATGTATTTCTGTTTACATTAAAAAATGCATTTATCGTGGAGCTTTTTCTGAAAAATACATTTGCAATACATTTTACAATTTGCAAGGCATTTCAAAATGCATTTCTTTTGCACGTGGGACAGTACATATTAACTTCAACTGCTCTGTTATCTATGCACGACAACCGATGTAGCTTATGTATTTGGTTGGAGGCTTTTATGCCTAACCAATAGCATCTTCATTATATAAATTCCTGTATCCCCATTCTATTGCTAAGTGAAAATGCGTTTATATCCTAAAAGGATTACTGCAACTTTTTATTAGGATACTTACATTTATAGACCTGGAATTAGAAGCTCGACTGCACCAGGTTATTTCTTTACCATTTTCTTCGTGTCGGAATAATCTGTAAATCTTGCGTTACGAGGCCCAATCAACTTAGGTATCACAACAGGTTTCATCCCCTGAATGAACAATGCCCAATGAAAGTTAAGGTTAATGCGTTGGAAAATTACTCTGGTGGTAGCATGCAGTAATCGGTTCATTCTCAGTTGGAATGCTTCCTGTGTAACTTGTCTATTACTGAAGATCTGGTGGCAAGCATAGAAGCCAGGTCGCCTTTCTATAATTCAATGTCCACCACAACGTTGTCTGTGGTCATTGGTATTTTCTTCACACGTGCATTTTTGCAGCACTGAATTAAATCTGTGTCTAAATGGAAATTAGTGTTCGAGCATCATGTGATTGATAATAACATTTTCCAAACTCAGTTCTGATCATACTCACTGTTTACACGAAGACTCGTTAGCCGTTGCAAACAGGCAAAGATAAGCATGTGTCACGTGACGTGTTTGTGGTAAACCTAAAATCGTTGCTCTTAAATCTGGAGTTGTTCAAACAGATGGTGAACACTCAGATGGACCACACATCCAAAGGTTGGTGCATGCTGCAGAAGGTTTTTGGCAAATCATGTAAACGGACATGAAAAGGACTGATGTAACTTGCTAAGTGAGCTTGTTATGAATTTGGTCACGATTTGCTGCAAGGCATACTATACGCTTATCAATTCTGGGAAAAGCATACGCTGGTTGTCGTTGCTTATTGTTTGGCATCGTTTTTTGTTCTCTTTTTTTTTTCTCTCACTCTCTCTCTCTCTCTCTCCTGAAGAGGAAATAATTTCCGATATTGAAGAACGTGATTTCCAGCATTGAAGGAAATTATTTTCAACGTGTAGACTAATTGTGATGCTTCTTTTCTATAAGAGCGTTCCCTGTGCGTGTGACCCACCAATTAACACCAAACATTATAGAGGATGGAACTGCCATATTGCCCAAGCAACTTGTCAAGGACACTTTCTAAATGTACTAAGGCTACAGTGAATATACACAAAACGTATTTTTGCGTACCTTGGCCCCCTAAAGTTGCATTTCTGACCAAACTAATTTTCCTTTAGAAATGACCACGAGGGTAAAGCTGGCATTCAGAAATGCTGTTTTAACTAGTCCACCTAAGTACTGCTTGTTTGGAACAGTCGCTTACGTCTTGTTGAAAAAAGTTTAGTTTAGTGTAGTTTTCAAAAAATTCTCTCCACATGCCAACGCCAGGTACATTGTACATGTAACTTCCTGAAGTGTCCTATTGAAAGATCATTCGTACATCGACTGTATCTGATTTAGAGGGTTTAAAATGTAACCATAACAATTGCTTCTACGTAATCTTTGAGGTCTGGAATATCGGTAAAGTAAATATTAGTCTTTATCGTGAATGTACCGATAAGTGTCGATACATCGTTAGGCAAGCTCAAACAATGAATTGCAACCCTGAATAACGCTCCAAATGGGTAATAAAACTGACCTTGAGTGCTTATCTTTTCCAATTGTTCGGAACGTTATAAGTGTAGAAGTTAATGTTATTTTGAACCAACACTGGGAATTATAAAACGTTTGATATCATTATGCCCTCCTGCAGATGTGCACAATTGTTGATTGTAATCCTACACGCAAAGTAATATACACGCCGTTAAAGACACTGATATCAATGGCATATCAATACCACAAATTCGAAATAAATTCACTGATACGGTTCCTAATCTTTATTTAACCGTTTTAGACTAATCTCGTCCTCCTATACAACTATCAAACTGGAAGCAGACCTCTTAAAGTTGCCGATTATAAGATAACGAATCAAATATAATAATCTCAATGTCCAAAATCCATTTAGACATCAGAATCGTATTCTTCATGGTCGGCTTCCTATAACTACAGTATTAGTTTCAAGATTTCCAATGCATTTTCGTTATTTGTGGCAGGTTGCACTGCCATGGAACTCTGCATACATTAGCTGGAGACAGTTGACTTTTCATGACGTTGTTATTCCAAGTCCAACAGGTGAAGGTTTCATCTTGTGGTCGTGGACAAAGTCAATGGACATATTGCGTTAGTTGCGATTTGACTATTGTTGTCACATCCAAGCAGGGATGTGGCCGATGTGACAAATGTGACAATTTCTGTAAAAAATGGAAGATAATGTGACAAATGCAACAAATAAAGAGGGAAACCTCTTATGTATGACCTATCTGTAGAATTATGAGGGAGACTGGGCTCAAAAAAAGTCTGTTGATGAAGAAGAAATTACCAAAAAGAAGGAAAAAGCCCAAAAAATATTGCATGCAGGAATGGAGATGTTACGTGAGGCCTGCAGTACTAGCCGCACAGATATTGTAAAAGTAGAAGCTGCAAATGCCATCATTCAAAGCGGCAAGGCGGCAATAGAGCTTGCTGATGAAAACTTGAATCAGTTATCCAAAACGTGTGTAAAAAGGGGAATAAAATGAATAAAATGTAACATCTTTGCAGATACAGTATATTTTGTGAGATTTTGATGAACTAAAAATCAATTGCATAACATTCGCATGTGACAAAATGTGACAAATGTCCAATTCTTGGATGTGACAAAATGGGACATAGCTGGCCACATGCCTGCCCAAGGAATTCAGCACGTTTGCGGAAAAGAGGAGCTTAAGTTTGATTATACTGCATGAACAGCTATTTTTCAGAATACCAAAGCTCCAGGCTAGTTTCTTTCATCCAAGATACGAATTCTTTATGCGGTAGTTTTGTGAACGACGGCGCAGACTGGTAGAATTTGGAATTTTGCCCTCCTTGGCGATGCCCTAGCTATAAATCCCCACACGTATTCCGTTGCTCGTTTGTGGGACCAATCGATATGTATCTCGTTCACATGCTGCATGCGCCAACCATGGCACTTTGAACGGTTGCATCATAAAAAGACTATTTACGAACATAACGACCAGTGGGGGGGTTTCCGCCTCAGGTTCTTTTGTAGAATGTGTGAATGGCGCGAGTACGTATCGGGCTTTCCCAATGGCAAATTTATCCTCAACCTTAATGCCTGTGACGTTATGGCCATCATGAAGAAATTCGATAGTCTGTACCGATTTGGCCGGGCATCGGTGCTGGATCTGATGGAAATTTTTAACAGGGTAGGAGAATGACGTACGAGGTCTTGCAACATAACTCCCACTCCTCAAAGGGCCATGCACAATTTATTTTCTGTGGTATTTTCTAGTTTTTAACCCCCTGATGGACCCCCCTGCCCCTGTACTCAGGCAATCACTGATAGCATACGAGCCGTTAGGTATGGCATAGTCTACTCGTATGGCAGCTGTGCATAAGCTAATTTTTGTTTCTGTTTATCTACACTTGACACGTGCAGTAGGCCTTATCTATGGCCTGCTGTTATTATCTATGGCCTGCTGTTATTATCTATGGCCGTTTTAATAAGTATTAACAATCAATATTCAATATTTACTAAAAGCGGCCCTACATAATGTGTGATGACATGAAGCTAGACTTAAGTAGGCCTACCGATTCTTGACTCCGTCATTGGTACAGTAAATATGTAGTTATACAATTGGTACTACAGTCGGACCTCGTTATAACGAATTGAATGGGACCACCAAAATTAGTTCGTTATAACCGTAGTTCGTTATATCAGTAGCCTGAAAAAATATGTGTTTAAAAAATAAATTGTATTTATACTTGCATAACATTTTTTTGTACAGTATTGTACAACTTTTCTGAGGGCACAGTGGGGATTTATTTAAAATAATCTGGTATTGAAGATCGTTTCTTATTTCTTTTGCGATATTTTTCATAAGTGTCCAAAAGTGTCAAAAGTCTGAATGAGAAGGAAGTAGAAATTTCATTGAGACAGTTAACTACCATGCGCACTTACAAGTAAAAGTTGTTGGAAATAATATTTTTTGAAGATTGTGCAAATACATGTGCAAATGGAATTGTCTTGCAACGGGATGTTTGTCATCAGATCGATGACATCTTGACAGCACCATCTGTGAGCTGATAAATGGGTTTAGCGAGTGTTTTTCAAGTAATGTTCTGTAACTTTAGTGCATGTGACCACGAAAATCTGTTCGTTATAACCGATAATTCGTTTTATCAAATTCGTTATAACAGTATAAATTAACATTATTTCTTTATAGACTGTGACGGGGATTGGAAATACTGTTCGTTACAACAGTAATTCGTTATAAGAGAGTCTATGTCTGTTCACAAAACTATTGCAAGAAGGGTTGGGGGTTATATTGAATGTGGTTGGTGCCCAACACCCTACCAATAAAGATATGTTTCTTTAACACGATTTTCATTATTTTGTCACCCCCATACACTGTGGTTCAACGCTTTTGTTTAATCAGCTTATTGTCGTTACAGTCTCTTGGCTGACCTGATATTATCGACGTGAATAAAGCTTGCACCATGAATTTTTGAAACGAGTTTTGCTTATGATAATCTGCCTAAATGATTATCTCTTTTGCAAACTCTTTAATCACCTTTAGCATTCGCGTGTATAGCGTGGTAATTTCGTCGAGCTCACTGTATGTGCAATTACCTAATAGCGTATTGCAGCTGCTATTGTAAAGGCATCAGAATATCAACCCTCATACATGCGGTATTGCTAAGGAATTGCATGTTTTATGCAATAAACAATGGTTGCAGATGGCATCTTTATGAATTTAAGCTTTTCATAGAGATGAAGGCTTTTCTTCGGTGCATGTTGGTGAAGAATAAACCTTTGTTCTTTTGGACTTGTAATTCCACACACTTTCTACCAAATCATTGTAGGTCTATTCGTATAAGTAAAGCGGATAATTCCGTGGATTAAGTTCACCCTAGTTTGGGCATAATTGGGCATTTTGTATGCGTTCCATAATCATTAATTAAGGCTAGAAAATGAGTGTCAGCGAGATAGCTTCATTTGTTTGATGATCGTTTTTAATTAGCATAAAGGCAGTTTAATTTTTGCGATGATTCGTATAATTGCAAGATGATAGCAAACCGTTTATTTAATGTTGAATGTTCACATTATAGTTTATCGTTAATTTCTCGACTGCAAACGTTCTTGAGGACCCTTCCTTTGTGCTCAGTCATTCTCTCTTGAAGTGCTCTTGAAAATTGTCTAGAAAAAATGGGCAAATTCAACATTTTATCTTTTTTGGATTCGCTGATTCAACGTGTAAACATTTCATATTTTTCATATATTCTCCAAAAAATCCCTTTATAGCGAGTAAGCTGCATGCAAATTCGCCCGGAAATTAAACATTGTGACATTGAGTGACTCGGTGACAATCATTTACAGTAATTGTCAACCGCAATTGCGTAGCAGTTGTTAGTGACATACATTGTACATGTCTTGGGGAATTCATTTGTTAACTTAGTGTCACCGACGATTTCGTTTCGCGCCCTCGAAATTTCACCATGAAAACAAATTAAAGGTGCAATTTGCGTGGTGCTGAATAAATAAACTGAATTCTATGCAGGTGGGCTGGTTTAAGAGCTCCTCGAGTGACTATAAAAAACGCTCGTTCTGTTGAATTGTTTTGAGTGATACGAAATTCACAGATACCAATTCGAATTACACGTACACTACTGTACATGTAGGCATGCGTTGCTACTGTATTACCAAGTGAATTAAACGAAGGTGCACTGTCGAAACGTTTTCATTGCAGTTGTACGCACCAATAGCTTTACTGCTTAACTTAATAATGCGCTGTTCCTTCTATGTGGACCATTTAATATGGCTGGTCGTTATGCTGCGATGTAATGACATTGTACACGTACCTACGTTTTGGCTGTTAATGAAAGATGCTCTGTTTTATGAATGAACGAAGGAGATTGTTGGACGGGAAATGGGCTATAAGCAAAGCCTAACTTCCGGCTTTCTTGGACGTTGTGTTCTTAGAAGGATATTAAAATTTGCGTTATATGCTGAACAGCATCATTTTTCCGATTTTCCAGCAGCTGCCTACAAGTACATACGTGCCAGTGTGTCGTTGATTTTATATGTAATTATGATGTTATTATGACACGTAATACCAGAGTGGACGTTTTGGCAGGTAGAGTTTATATTCTTGGTCTTCCAGAAAACCTCTGACCCTGCCATCATTAACTTATTTAGATAAAGATTAAATATGTCAAGCGGTAAACGATAAGTTGAATATTAGATAGCTTTTTTGACAAATAGAAATTCTGGCTGTTTAGAGGCGACATCATGCATGTACATGTATATACAATAAGATACAATCAATATGTTAACCCTAAGAAGGACCACGACAGGTTTCGTGAGACCATAGTTTCTTTCGTTTTTTTAATTATTTCCAATTTTCGTCATCTTCCCAGTATGTTTTTGCATCGTCAAACAGTTTAAAAATTATTCATATACACATATACAGTATATCTGACTCGCCTCTGTTCTTGGACAGCTAAAGTAGAGAATATTCCATCGCTGGATATCATTCAAAACTTTAATAGGTCAACAAGTATGACACTATTCCTTTGTGCTGGCGTCCATGGCTTACGTCATCGTAAACTCGAGCCTGAGCATCTTATGATCTAATCCGAAAATAGTACCTCTTGTTCAAGGAAAGCTCATCGTCAATGAACCAATCCATCCATGAAAAATTTAATATTTTTTTATATCTGACATAATCAATAAACGGTTAGTATCCTCTCAACTGGATTCTTTTCAGTTTGGATTTAACCCAAGGTCTACGTCTTTTATGCCGCAAATACTGTAGATCAATCCCCCAGATTTCTTATCAATTTAGGGAATTGCAGCATTTCATTGGAAATTTTCCGCAGATAAATGGTAACCCTTAACATTGCCTTAAATTTGATTGATTAGAAATTTTGGTTGGTCAATTAATTTAACCGAGCAAATTCCTTCCAGAATTTAAGGCAAACTATAGTAAATGTTACCTTTTAATTTAGTCATACACTATGGTTGAAGAATAATCGATTTAATTAATTGTTGAATTACTGCTAGTAGGAAATGATTAAATGATCTCATTGGTTGCTTTAGCAAAGCTCTAACTTGTGCAAGACAGCATATTTCTTAGAACAGCATTCGTTTAATTTGCAATTAATGTTATGATAACATGAATTATTCAATACATTTAGGCCTGGCAATTAGCGTTCTCTCTGAATAAATCATTAATGCCTGCCCAAACCGTATATGCTACAGTTTGAAATTTTGCAAGGATCTACCTTAGCTGTCAAAACCACACACTAAGAAAGGAGTTTTTTCTTATTCATTGTATCTTTAATTTTTAGCAATTACATTTACATGAACATGTTTATTAGGCAAGCTTGTTCCACTGTCCACATATCGTAACTGCTCAGCTTGTTTCTCCTATTTTTGGATGAATTCCTGAATTTCATCAATTATGATTATATTTCATTTATCTTCATCGAAAGACATTAATGCTGTGGCCTTTTTTATTGATAGGATAAGGCAGAGGAGGATAAGGCATCCTATGCTACGTGGTAAATGGCAATTGCTCAGTGAATGCAGTTAGTGGCTATAATAATAAACTACCGTTGAATATCTTGTAGAATATTAATCAAGGATTTGCTTCCATTACATCCAAAGTCTTCGTCCCCGAGGTTCGTTCTCACTGTTAATCATCCACAAGGTATGCCGTGGAGGTCGCTCAAGTATTCTACATAGCTTCAGTATAATGTGCATTTTCAGATCGTGTGCTAAGTTTATTAATCACAAGGGAACGAAAGCCCTGCACAATCTTGCGTTTGTTTTGAAAACGTTGTACTGTCAGGCTCTTGGTATGCAGCTCATTAAAAGAACCCAGACAGTTACTTGACAGCATCATTAGACCTTTCAGCTTTGGCAAATTTCCTTCTCTCTGTGTGTTTAACAGGGTCCTATTAGTGGTTAATAATATAGGGGAAATGCATGCTGTGTAGGCTTGGCTTCCAATAAATGCCTAACAACATGACTGTTTGTTGTTGAAAACTTTTACATTGAGTTTCGTATACAACTCCAGAATAAGTTAATTGATTTATGTGAATCACCGCACTAATCGAAAGCCATAACCTATGAAAATATTTAGCTCCAATAAAAAAACGATTTCTGGACATGCTCTGTTATAGTCCCTGATAAAAATGTGTGCATAATGTTTTTTTTTTAACATAACATACTGTAATCAAACCTACTGTAGAGTAATCTAACCAAGCAATGCCTGCTTTAGCTGCCCCTAACTGCTAGGCAATCACTGCAAGCATGTGAGGAGTAACCCACTTATAAGATCTGCTCCAAATTTGTGCAGAAAAAAAATACTGAAAATCCGACAGTTAGTAAAGGTTTCATTGAACTCTACTCGAGGAGTAGTCTCGAGATCCACCGACTAAAAATTGACCTACATAGTTAATCTGTACAATGAACTGACATTCATGGGGTCATCACTTCGTAGTAAAAAAAATTCTTCTTCCCATCGCCGATGCTATCCCAATCACAATAAACAGGGTGTTCCTGGTACTCATGCAATTTACAGATAGTTTTATTTTTGTGACGTATCAATTTTAGGTGGAAACGATTTCAATTTCTGATGCTGATTTCGGGAATTAGTGACTACAAAATAAAGGGTGCTAAAGCCTAACGTTGTAAGTGCAAAAAAATGCGTTTTTTTACGTTAATGCATTACACCTGCAATAGTAAAGAGGACATGGTTGGAGCATTTGAACGGCCACAAAACGCGTGTGCATGTACCAAAACGTTGTAAGTACCATGAAGCTTGCCCCTTTCCGCTGGTTCTCATTCTGGAACGGTAGTTTTAACGAAGTATTGGGGTGGAGTAATGTGCAGAAAGTGAAATGGAACACTAAATTACCTTAAATAATGGAGAAAAACCAAGATGCACATGTCAGTTTTCGTGCAGTTTCATCAGACTTTGAAATCATGTAATGAGCAACATCCATTTCTTAGAGGTTTTATTCGACTTTATTACACTCAAACATTTTATAAATGTCTGCAATCAAAACTGTTTCATGTAGTGATCATTGTTGTTTTCTTCATTAAACTTCAGTGTTTCGCAACGTCTTGACCTGTTGTATTTGTGCACTAAAATAATTTCATCAAAAGTAATTTTTCACGACACTAAGTTTTGTTGGATTCTTCGCCTCTTGAAAAGTTGATTTTCTGGCTCTTGGAACGTTATGATTTGGCACCCTTCAAGTATTCTCGATATCTAGCATCTGCTATCTTAATGTTTGAATTGGAAACGCCGCACGCATGTAGGTTTTAGGATATACCTTATCCATCCTGCGTTAATAAGAAATTGCCTCTGCGTGTATTTTAAATCAGATTCAGCTGGGATATATTATTCATGACAAATGGTGTAAGAATCCGGTGAATATATTGCATTGCATACATATCGCCCACTCCAGTTGTGGTGAATTACATTTTAAATTCATGCGGTTTGCCATTTACCAAGTGGTGGGAAGAATTTCTATGGGAAAATAAATGGCAGTGAACGTGAAATCTGGTAAATTTAATATGGGGCCGTGTTCTCCACTGCAGCAGCTTGATAGATTGGCACTACACAATGCCCTATACTATCTTTCACAAAAGAAATATATTTGCTCCAACTAATGTGAAGTGCTGTATAGTCATTCCTTCATGACGTTATGATGGTCGTGTACTAGCAAGTGTGGATGAAGATTAGTGTGTTTTACAATAACCTCTTAAGAAGGCTCCTAATTAGTAAATGGATATTCAGTCCTCCCAAGACATTATTGTGTTTTATTAACTTCACAGAGTAGGCATATCCTTTGAATTGATGTTGCGCAGCGTAATTCTACGGTTTAGATTGGCTATATTTATCATCCGTATATTAATTTATTATGACATGCATTAATAATGCTATTTAGTTGAGCATTATCGCCTTACAGCGAAATATATTGCATACATCAAACGCGTAAATTGCATTGGACTATAATGTGCACATGTATATTTGAGGCTATGCAGATTTCATTTCAGCACACAAATTTCTACTTACGATATTTCCACCATTACAACTCCAAAACTGTGAAATTTTATAAAATTCTTAATGTGATCTACAAAAAACGTATATGACTTTGTGGATTTTTTGTTACTCTTTTTTACTCTTTTTATTCTGCTTCCAATTGTTGCAAAAGTTGCATTAGCAGCCTATACCTGTACATGTAGTTTCGAGGCGTGGGCTCTTGCTGTTATGATTTATTACGTTTCTCCCAATCTCTCATGACCTGTGGGTTATTGGAAGATCTTTGCTTAGCCGTATTGATCTGTACTTTCATTGAATAATAACTGAATTGCAAATCAAGATAATCCAACATGCCACGAAGAGTTGATTAAAAGCAAAACAGATCACAATAGGGTTGATGGTAAGAACTTACTCCTACTCAATAGACAATCTGTATTTGTCATCATAATTCCTGAAGGATGCCGTAATGGTCATTCTTGGCTTAGTTAATCAGGCAGCTTTCGATTAACATATTTTACTGCTCGGTATTTGCAATTCAAGTCAAACTCAGCACCCTACAAGAAGCAAATATATTCCTTGTACCAGGAAGGGTTTTCAAGTAACACTATTTTTTTCTTCAGTTTACCTATTTTTTCCTTCAAATATGTCTTTGTTAATAGACGTATTTTTGCTGAACCTAGAAAAATATGACCCTCAGAAAACTAAAAATCAGAAAGCTGGGGTCAGATGACAGTGTACGGAAATGTGAAGCACATATCACTACCTCTTGTCACTATACGCAGGAATTCCTAAATTTGGAATAGCTTCTCTCTTTACAGAATAATTTGACTACTATAAAAGAAACTAGGATTTCCGAACAATTTTACTTGCAAAGTACATGTATTCTAAAATCCCTGGTCCTGTCAAAAATATAAAATAACACGCCGTTACATATTCAGTTTCTTCCATATAGGAATCAATTCGCTTTTTTGTGGCTCTATAGAATACTGGCATCGTTCGTGTCCAGCATATAAACTTGAATGTTGGCTATATTCCAAGATGATAACGTTATGTGAAGTCATTGTTTTGAACCGAATAAAAGGAGGAAGGGTCTTAAAACCAGAAAAATTCCAGGTCGTCGTTTATGGATGGACCAGCACACCTACAGTGCAGTAATACATATACTGATCATGTAAGGTTGAGGGGGTGGTCAGTGTTGAGGTATTGATGTACCAAGTTTTGGGTAACTTACAATCTGCTTGGAATATTAACAGCAGCACTGACCGAACACTGAATGAATTTTTTTTTATTTAAATATTTTAAATTTTAAATTTTAATGACTAAACATTATTTCTGCATTAATTCAAACAAGTTGGATGAGGACATAAGAATTGTAGTTTGCACTCTTTAAGTTTGCGATGTCATAAGCAGTATATTAGCTGGGCAGTATATTCATTTCAGTATGCTTTCTCAACTTCAAGATCGGAAATTGGCTTTTCCTATCTGTAATTCATCAAGGGACGGTTGGCACGTATTATTACATAGTATCAATAACTGCAATTTTCTACCCATCTCGTAGCTTGAATAGTATCAATAACTGCAATTTTCTACCCATCTCGTAGCTTGAATGGGACGCTGTCGTCACTGTCACCTGCTATATATTATACGTTGATTCTTCACTTGCAATATAATTCGTTTCCGGCACCGTTCGTCCAATTGCAATTCAATTCAACTCGGTTCCTTGCAACCAGCGAGTAAATTGATATCACGTGGGCGAAGGCCATAATCAATAAGATTATACCACATTATTTGTTCGCCTGTTCCTACCCCATTTAGATGGAGATCATTCTATTCATAGAAGTATCTAGTTAAAAACAAACAAACAGGTATTACAAAATCATGCCAACTTAATGGCAACTATTGACTACTATTGGTTGTTAACTAAAAACTTATTATAAAATGGATTACAACAAGATAGATAATCAAAATAAATGCCTGCAATACCTGATTAGATACATATGGATTTCATGTTGAATTTCTGCACAGCAACAGAAGAAAATCGAAAACAGTTTGCCTTGTGGTGCTCCAAATAGTTCTCCAATTTTCATTAATTTCCATTCTTGAATGTAGTGCTCGACACCCCCTCCCTTTCCATGATGTGTCTTTACAGTATATCCAAATTGCTGCAGCCATAAGAACATGAGTCCCTTCGTGCTTTGTTATCTCTTTCTGTAGATTAGATATAATGCAATATTGCATTATTCCACATCACATAACGACATGACTGATGGAGTGTAATAAAGCGATCTGAAAGGTTGTTTGGATAACCTCTTCCTTATTGCTTATTGGTTAATTGTTATGCGATATATCCACTTAAGTTGTCTATAATTCATGGGTTAGCGTTGGGTATTCGAAGTACTGTATATGGCGATATTATATTGTATTTACGTGTATGCGATACATGTATCTTTTATAAGGTTTACATAAGTGTAATGCTGAAATTTGCAATTGGGACTAATTAGCGTGTAAAAGTTACGATGCTTTCATCGTAAATTACCATTATGCATTATTAATAATGTATGTGCACCACGTCGACACCATGCAGTTATCCTTATATAAATTTCATATTTGGGCATTTCAAGGAAACATGTCTGCTAAAATCCCCGTGAATCTTTATTTTTTGCTTGGACTTAAATAACACATGCTATCATCTGCTACCCTCTGCCCTGCACTTGCTTAAACCACTTTGTAATTAATGGTAATGGGTGTTTAAATTAATTTCTTATAATTAACCATGCACGCTTACTGCGTTTGTTGCACTTAAAATTTACAGCTGTTTTAAAACACGCTTTTATTTATGGGTATATAAACGTTGCGGAGGGAAGACTGCAATATTCAGTTCTTCCCTGCTCATGTACATGTACACTATACGGTATCTGGCGTAACTTGCAAATCGTCCATAAATCACAATCTTTTTGAATGTTTAATGCAAAAATGTTGGTCGATTCCTGTTGCTTAATGAGCTGGCTGTCACTCTAAAGTGCAATAGAAATTTTATTAAAATAATGCATTTATACATAGTTGTTGTTGTTAAGGTATAAGTTTTAATCCTTATAGGGTGACGGAGTACTGTTCATTAAGGGAATTGTGCCGATATTTCACTGATGATATTTCAATTGCTTCTAAGATTAATCCTCCTTCAATAGAAGTTGGCTATACATTTTTCGACAGCCTTACTTTTATTCTAACATCCCTAACTGCTGCTGGATTTTGCACATTTTTTTTTCAACTATGTTACTTTATCTCATTATAGAGAAACGTGAAATGTGCCAGGATATTCCTGAGTGTCCAGTGGCCGCAGAAATGCCATAAATATGCCTGTTCAACTACTTCGGGATCCTCATTTACTTCTACTTCGTCTTCATCTCCTTCTTCTTCCACACCAGTTAATCCAGCCACGACCTATCAGCCTTCTTTACCAGTAATCCATGGGGGTAAGTAGATATATTTTCTCTCCATTTTTACAACATAAAATGTAAGAGAAAGCATAGTGTTTTAAAATAACAAAAGTTTGAACTGGCCACATCCCATTTGAAGCTGCAGCATGTACTGCATTTGATGAACCAGAGATTTGCACAGAGATAGACATCCATATTGTATACCTAACCTACTGTATATGTTCTACTGCAATTCTAGACATGGGAGTTATCTTGCTTGAAAAGTGTGCTAAATGCAGTGAAAAGTTTCAATTTCACATTAATTTGCTCTACTGAGACGATCAGGCAGTTACAAAACTCGTAACACAATTAGGATTGTGCACTGTCACCCATTTCCAGAATCATTAACGTGAAGGGTTATGAACATTATAATGGTTGAACATGTATTGAGCCAATTCGTAATTTATCGACAAAGTTCTTGCACATTAATTAAATTACAGAAACAGACGAGACGGAGCTTTTAGTAACGAACGCATTAATATTTCGGGAGTAAATTACCTCACTTCTCTCTGTACATTTATCATTTATCACAAACAAATTTTTTCTTTCCCCTTCGAGTCGTTAGACGATCATAGACGGTGTATTTGGATAGAAAAAACATTGAAAGTTATTCTTGTTCATTATTTTGCTGTTGTCTCTGATGGGGTTTACATCCGATTTTAATTAGGTTTGCAGATAGGAGCCCTTTTTCTTATCAGGCACAATCCACAAACCTCTTTTTCACAGTGAGAATAAATTATGTTAATGTGTTGTGTAGCGCTTTAGTGCCTTTTGACGTGTTAAATCGGATAGCGTCTATCTTTCGTTGATTTTATAACAGGTTTGTAACAAGTGTTATGTGTGCTAAGTAATGTTTTAGCTCCATGTGCAATCACAGAAATAACTTTCGTGTTGGATACAGTTTTTATGTGAAAAGTTTACAATTTGGTTTCTTAACTTTAGTTTATGCTGTAATATGCCCAGCTATAAATGGTGTGCAGAAAATGTATTGCAATATTTCCCATTTAGATTTTTTCTGCAGACGTTTTTATCTTCAGAATGTTGTTGTAATGTAGTACATGTATGTATGTTTCGGCAATTTCTGCAGGTACTGGTGAGCATATTTATACGTAAAAAAAATTAGCAGAAAACATTTTTCCAGCAGAAATGCTGCAGAACGTCACACTAATATATGCAGACGGTTGTCTGCAGAACTCTGCTTCATGGGGCAGCACAGGCAGGAATCCCAAACTATAGTTCACAAAGACGTCTTTGTGAAAAATTTCGGGAAATCCTTTTGCTGGTATGTATTGTTTGTCGCCACAAATGGCCTGCACTGTAGCATCTTTTTGTTGCTATATTGCACATTTATTATTTAGTTTGTGTTGTCTAAGGGTTATCAATTCCCGTTTCTGAATATTTATTGTTAGCGTGTTTAGTGTTTAGCGTTTCTTAACATTGGTCGATCTGAACCTCGAGTTATCAACCCCAAGCAATTTAGGTCAGACGAACATTACTTGTTATTGCTCTACGTATGTTTTTCCATGATAGCAAGCTTTTACTTTATTACCAGAATAATACACTATGCAGTGTTTATGCTCAGCGCCTCAAATCAAGGGCATTAGACACAAAATGATACCTCAACATACCTACATGTGTTTCGATTTTGTTTCTGTTGAGATTAACAGTTTCTCTGTCCTTGTCAAGTACCATTAAATTGTAAACTACATACATGGATTCAGATAATGTATGCGGTCTTTACAGTATTTAATATTGAATTCATGAACATATCGAATTTCCTTCTATTATTCCGTTGTATAATTTGGTTGTCAAGCATATATGGTAGTAATGGAATGCTCAAGTCTTGATTCAATCTTGAAGGGCAATATCCTAATGAAAAGTCCTTATATCAGTGCCACGAAATTTAGATAGACACATTGTATTTGGTATCCACCTCTTCAGTATTATAAGAAGGAAAAACATAATCAACTTAACTTCGATGACTGTGAACTTGCAGTGATTATTGGAAAAGCTTTGTTCTCGTAACTCCTTGTTGAACATTTCATTGTGCGCTACGTATAAATGTCCTGGTTTGATTGCTTTTATTCATTTTTGGAAAGGCCTGTTGTAAAAGCGCATTATTAACGAAACGTACATTCGGCAATATTGATCACACGGTCCGCACAGGCTTGAAGGTAATGCTTCAGTACCCTACAAGCACAGCTTGCAAACCCAAATCGGTCATCCTTATCATGATTTCATGGCTTTCCGCTAGAGTTCAGTAGGCAATGCAGTTTATGTCGTAATAATGCTTCTGAGAAAAATGTTGAACAATTTCCTGATTGTGGAAAACTCGATGGATTCCAAACCGCAATAACAGACAAAGCAGTGACACCGAAAATACCATGTGCTAGTCATGACAACTTTCTGGTCCTTTGATAGTTATTTACAAATGTGTTAAAAATTATCATTTTCTCGTTTCATGTATCGAGAACGTTATAAGCATGCTTCATACTGTACAACTTGCCGTTCATTTTTAAAGATGAAACTTGCCAGATCTCAGCATTGCTGTACTACATGTATTTGCGCTGTTTCTTGTCTATACCTGGCGGCGCAACATTTAAACCGCCTTGCCATTTGTGTCTCCAGGGCAAGTTAACGAAATTCTTTCATGACGGAAAGAATGCACTGTTGTTTTCTTGCGACGGATCATTAATGATGTACGCAGAAATCTGTTCCCAACCACAGACTGCAACAAAGTAAACAACTTCCTCGACATCCTCCTGTTTCCGAAACGCCATGGGTTGCTGGCTTTTGGAGTTCAGTTTCGATATGTAAACAATACATTTTATATGGGCCCTATCCAGAAAAGATGATAGTGATTAATAAAAAAGGAGTGTGAGAAGTTTGTGAATCTGAGGATTATCTATGAAAAGTTGAGGTTCACATGTCATGAGACATGAAATGAGACTCATTTGAGACAATAAAGACATTGTACTGTTGACGGTTGCTCTCATGGTAAGAACAATTCGTATTTCTTTTCGAGTTTGAGCACGACCAACGATTATGAAAATAATGTGTCAATATAAGAAATTTTGTTCCCAAAGAAAAATATGGCGTGATATATAAATTAGTTTATTGTCAGTTTCGTCAAATAGTTTTCTTGTTCGTTGAACGTTTAGAAGATACATATCTTCTTTACTATTATTTACTCATTGCTGCTTCGACAAACTCAAAAAGATTGAAAATGTTCATGTATGTTACAGTTTGATGTTGGTGTAACAGTCCATTTTATGGTGCACATACGGTAGAAATGTAGATTTTGGATTTAGAGTGGATGAGCTAATGTTCTAGGGGGAAATTCGTGCTCTCGCATTGCAAAATCGGTAAATTTACTTAATACCAGCAGCATTTCCTACAATGCACTCTTGATGTTGTGCCCGTATGTTTGCGATGGACCTAATGATGTTTTCGGCAGGCCCAATGATTGGATGCAGCAGGGCTATAGTTGCTAATGCTGACAATTCGGGCTCCCATTTCGGCAGCTACAGAAGGTATACTGATGCAGTTTCGCCGTGTGTATATTGAGCTGTATAAATCAACAGCATACGGTGTAGATACTTGTGTGCTTTCTACTTAGAAAACAATATACGGTCCAACTGCAGCTTTATGAATTTATACAATGTAGTTTGCTATATATGGTATACGTATTTAGTGATTTTTTTTGTATGCCCTGCTCCAAACGTACACAAAACATATTTCTCCCCCCCCCTGGATTTCCTGCGGTTAATTAAGCTTAATTAAAATTAAAATTAAACCTAAATTAAGCTTAACTTAAAACACGAATCAATTTAAGCTGCCCCTTCAAAGAGGCAATCACTGTCAGCTTTTGTGCTATGAGGGACAGCTCAACTATCGAGTTTTTTGGCGGCCACATGTAGAAGAACCCTTTTCCAACTCTCAACACATGTATTTTAACACTACTGAGTGAGTAGAGTTAAAATAATAAAAATTAAATGTCGGTGCACGGAATACCTACCGTAATTTCGGTTTGTCATTTCCCCGATGTTTCTTTATTTTATACTAAAAGTAGCGTTCTTAGCTCCCCTAATACCTTTAGTCCTGTGTTGTCCTTTAACTTTTTATAATAGGTATTTTTACATAGGTGCATAAAGTGTTATAGGCTGTATAATCTAACATCGAAAGATTTTTTAAGTTTACGAAATCATAGTTTTTTATGCGAATGATTGCACCGATAGTTTGGCGCCTGGGTGTATAGGCAACATGAAATTATATAAAGCTGGATTTTACAGCCTATTTATTGGACTGTACTTGGCCCAAGATCAATACGAGTCGCCTGAAAAGGAAATGCGGCATTCTGAACAAACCTTAAATTTCGTTGGCTGATTTGATCAAATGAATTGCCATTTTTTTATCGTTTCGTTGATTTGTATCTGAAAATCTAACGTCAGGAATAGATTGTTATCAAGGCTTTTTAACCATTCAACTGTATTCTCATTTTTAATACAATTTTATGGCCTAATGCTGCGCGTTAGACTATAAACGTCTGCATTATGTAAGTTAATCTAATTGCTCGTAAAAAACTTTGCCATGAACATGTTTGGGCCTCAGTCGATTCGGAGTCTAACGTGTCGGGTTAGCGACATTAAATTTACTACGTATTTTCGGGAATGTACATTCGGGTGCGTTATATAGTCGTTAACTGTAAATTATTCCGTTGTAATAAGCCGTAAAAATGTTAAGACCGCCAACGAAATGAATCGTTAGTGTTTATTTTTTCGCGACGAAAGTGACATTTACGAATAGACTGGCATTAAATGCCGACTTTTTGTTGTACGAATAGACTCATCAAATGAATAAACTGTGGAACTATCCGCCATGTTTGGTGGGAACGGAAGTTTCCTAAGCCTTGATGATATAGTCGCTTTTCAATCGCCTTCCCACAATCTCTCCACAAATTCTTCATTTCGGTTTCTCCGAAATTTACGAGAAGCTTAATGTTGAACAGCTTAATCCATCAATAAATTATCAGTTAGCTTAACCGTTTGCTATCTGCATAATATACGGGTAATGTTGAAAATATAATCAGGTAGTGTAAGTTTAGTGTATTAAGCTGTTAACAAATGATGTAGCATCGACAGGTCTCTTAAGGCGTATATCATCTTTTGTTTTCTTTCTTTTTTTACAATCATAATTAAAAAAACTGCGTGAAGTGAATATATATCTAATATACCCTGCCATCGGCGAATCTGAATAGGCGATTACCTTCGATATGTTTTCCAGATGTTTTAATAACTAACTATCCATGTAATTCTTTTTTCGTCCACCTCAAGGAGCATCATCAACAGCCTGAAACGTACACTGTATATTATTATTGTAACTGCAAGGAAATGTCAATGTTATTTACTTTGATCTGAAGATCTCCTGATAACTTAAAATAATCTTAACATGGAATATTTAATTGGGCAGCATTTGACCATTGGCAATCACTGCAAGCCTGTGAGCTGTTATGAGAAACTTTCTCATGGCATCTTTGATAAGATTTGAACATGTTGTATTTCTAATTTTCTGCAGTTGACACATCTTCAACTTCTACTGAAGGAGTAGAGTCGGAAAAAATTGCTTTTCAAGCAGTTACTATTGACTATTAGGACCTATAGCCTATCTCAATCATGAACGACCGCATAACCTCAAGTTTTACAACATGCCTTATGTTCCGTTCATTCGGTTGGGATCGGAGCAATTAAGCTGGGTTCCATTAAGATGTCTGAGGGGTGTCGAGCCTGATATTTGCTCATTGCACCATGCATCTACATGTACATGATGCGATGGTACTTTGCATCCAGCAAGTCACTCGATGAGCGCATGCTGCGTTATCGCTCGGCTCTAAATATATAAAATGCAAATGCCCATAAAATGACGGATTTCCGAGCACCGTGTTTGCTGCATGGCCATAAAGGAGAACCTTGCCCGATGAACCGTCCTGGGGAACTGGGGACCGAAATCCCAGGCTGCAGAGATGTTCTTGAAATAATGTAACGATCTCCCATGTCCAAAACGGATCCAGGACGTGTTGATGGCACGCTGGGAGATTGCGGATATAGCTACTTGAAGGGACAGGAATATTTGTTCAGGTATCAAACCGAGCGTCTCATCTTTTCAAATCGATATCGTCCTTATCGCATGCGTGATAAAATTTATTCAAGGGCACAAGGGCTAGATTTGATGTTCGACATTCTTGGTCTTTCGACCGCATGGAATGCTGAAGGATCATTTTGTCTTTGAGGTATTGTGCCCTAAAACCCCACACCACCATGGTTGATGGAGGAGCAAAGTTTAATGAAGGCTTGCGGCGATTTGGATTTCACCTAAACTTAATCATTTTTAATGACGTGTATTATTTATTAGTGTTTGGCCGAAATTTTTGTTGCGGCAGACCTTGGTTAGTAGGTAAATAAGTAATAATGTAATTGATGTGGCCAGCTTTGTTTCCTATATACATGTAGGTCTGCCCATTGGCATTTCGCCTGGAAAATCGTACCTTCAGGGCCTATTTGAGCTTTGCCATAGACACGATTACTTAGGTTAATTTAGGTAATTAGTTTAAGTTAGAACCCTAGTACCAAAAATATGTTGTACCTGTATGTGATGTTTACACTTAATCACAAAATCATTGCAATTCATGGCACAATCTTATAAAAATATAATGTATTAGTAATAGTGATGTGTAAGAAGACGCCATGGGCTGGCTTACTAACGAGCAGCTTAAGGCCCATTGAAAGTGATTTTTTGCAATTGAATTTACGTAATTTTGGACAGATAAGATAATTTCAAAGGAAACTAAACGTTTATATTGATAGTAAGTTCCTGGACTATATAAAATTAAAAGACATTTCGTTTTTTGAATTGTTCCAAATTCTAGATATCTTATATTCCCATTCAGACGGCAGGTCTGCCATCTATCGCCGATAAAGCAATATAAAAAGTCAAAAATAGAATTATCGTTTTTATTAATATCATATGCATTTCGACAAGTTGTCAAATAGTACCACCAATAAAACGCAAGTCCCTCTTAATGTTTAAAAATAAATATTTTAATATGTTGATCAGGAAAGGAGAAATTGAGTTTCGCAATTTTGTGCGGGGTGTCCCCAAAGTCACAACGCACTTTCAATGATAATTTTATTTAAGATTATTACGTGTACAGTGTGTAGGTCGTGATTCTCCCAGGTTACACCACCACCTTAACGAATTTACAGTATGTTCTGGGTGGGGGACTTTTGGCGCCAGTATTGTCATAACAAAGCTAGCACCTACATGTAATGTAGCTGTACAAGTTCTGTTCACCTTATCTCCATTCATTTGATGTTTGGACGTAAAGCTTGCATAAATAAACATCACCAATGCAGGTTTTCATGCCAACCTCCAACTGTCTTTTTCCATTCTTTTTTATGGAATGAACACAGTACAAATTGTGACAGCTAGAGCAGGTATCATTCTTGTACACCAGACAAGTGAGTTTGAAATGTTAATATTTCATGCACATTTGGAGCTGGGCATACTTTGTTTCTACCCTTGTCGCACTGTTGATGCATTGGGGCTTTTTTGCGAGACTAACCGGATGTCAAGAAACATGATGGTCATTCTTGCGTGACGTGATGAGCATACAGCATCGATATATTTCGAGTTCGATGCATCTGTCCGACAGGAGAATTAAACAGCCTTGGCATAATTTAATGAAAATAGATCGTGTTTTTGACGTTTTAAGCGGTCATATGTTATGTTTCCAAGTCACGTGAAAACTATATTCAACCTTGTTTACATGCATGTCTGACAAGCTCGGCTGACAAGCTATGGACATGGCTAAGCCTCATTCTGTTTTCAGTATGGCAGTGTGAATTGTCTTTCTGGACTTACCATCTCTGAGTACTTATATACTCAGAGATAATAGAACCTCCAGTAATGGACGATTCAGGAGAAAGCTGGTAAACCTGAAACGAGAAATGATGCCTTTTCCGCCTAACATTTACGTACAAACATTACATTTTCAACACTTTACAGTCTTCTTGAAGTTTTTATAGCATCTCTTGTAAATCTGCTGCTCCAGCACCGGCAATAATGGTAGGCTGAAGGGGTTGACTGACAACGCTATCAGAATAAAATGGAGGCCAAATGTAGTTTATGGTTCTGAAGAATGTTATCGTGGTAATGAGCTTCATTTCCTGAATTTTAATGTCTTCCCTAATTTGTGAAATGTGTTAAAAATTTGAATAACAAGTCATGACGTGTGGGTGCCACTCCTATAAGTATAACTCTATCGTGTCTTGGGCTGGTGTTAGATTCGTGTTCCGGAAGCGGTTTGCGAGTCCTCAGCTAAATTTATAAATAAGATTTAAAACTTGCAAGTTACGAAACTGCATGTGGGAACTGCAATATAGTGAATTTATTATTAAAGAAGATCTTGCTATGCAGTAAGCCAGGATTTCATTTATTGTTAGAAGGTATTCAACAAAATGTAATCTTATACAAATAAGATAGTTGAGATAGTACTGTATCTTATGTTATTCCACAGTTGCTTCACTCGAGTAGTGTATTTCTACAATTGTAGTTTATCCTTAAATCTTCCGGGATTACTCCACGCTACAGTATTGGTAGACCATGGCATAAGATGTCTTTATCTTCATTAACTTCTAACTAAAATTTAGCATCCAATTCAGGAATGTGGACACAAACAACAGTGGTATTAGCAGTTATTGTATTTTAAATTACATGTGTCTATATAGATAGCTCCTGCAAAAAAATAATGAGGTAATTACCCAACATGACAAACAATATGACGATATACTCAACAATTGGTTATTCCTGCATCATGTTCACAGAATGCATCTGTGAAAATTGGTTGGATGTGGAATTTCACCTATACCATGGCCACAAAACGTCGTTTTTTTCTGCACGAAAACAAAGTTTATGCGATGACTGTTGTCTTATCTTCCCTCCCTCTTATCTAAGGAAGATGCGGATGATCCAGACTGCATCTTGCTGGAGTTGGACTTGCATTCAGTTTATCTCTTTCCACTATTTCTGGGCCACATTCACTTCACCAGTTTTCATTGTTGGGGCTAATAGTTTTTCTGCGCCTCCTCACGTTTTTCTTCTGTTTCGTGAAGAGCAACTATTTTTACGGTTAACATAGTATCGGGATGGTCTCCCCTATCGATTGGGCGACCTCTTTGGAACTGTTTTTCTGCAGTTATCTGTTATTGTGCATGATCGTTTTATTCATGAATGGGGAATTCGTGGGAGTTTCATTTCCTCTGGAAGCAGCTGGACGCAGTTTAAAACGATGAGCTTTCTTCAGCCCGAATTAAAATAAAAGCCAGTCACGCCATATTTTCTCCGAGGATCCGAATGGTTTGTTGGCATTTGGGCGAAAATCAATAGCGAAACGTGTTATGGCCTCTTCAAGTGGGTTAAACTGCGTTTTGAAGGCGTGAAACATTGTTGCCTCTGAATGAGCGCAGCATCATTTCTATTCGCCTAATTAATGCCATTAGATTGCCGCATTATCTGCTAGGCGTGTTTTTAATAAACATTTTATGCGAAATGGCTGCAATTAATGCTTCCAGTGGAGATATTCGGGCTTAACCCACTTTACTGGCTTTTGATTTGGAAATGGGACGCCGCAGATTGTTGCATTAAAGCTCTTCCTTCCGCTGCTTCCTCAAATAGGTTATCGCAAAAAATGCCACTGTAGAGAAAAAGATTGTATTCCCTGTACTACACGTCTGAAAGCTATATAGGCTTTCAGACTTTTCTAAGCGTGTACATGAGCAAACCTCAGTCTTACATGCCAAACAGATAAGCTGTTTCATGACTTGCATGGAGTTTGTATATGCGCAGTATATCATTGCCTGTTTTAGAGTTATGTGGCTACAGATGCACTTACATGTACCTGGTTAGCACCAACTCATAACCTGGCTAGGCAGGATGCGACAGTTGCACACAGTTTTGTGACAGTGCACACTTGGAGTAGGGCATGAGCTCTACTATACACAAATTTAAAAACATATCTTAGTTAATAATTTTAAAGAAGAGCTACATCACGTGGAAAGCAAACACTACTGCTTGCACTGTAAACCATAAAAGTACAAATGCAGTTTTTGTGGGGTACAAATGTACATTTGCACCCATTATAGGACTTGGGTACCTTTTCATTAAGAAATAACCCACATCCATGTCTGCTAAGGACCTTCACCATGAAATGTATGCATTTGGTCATCTTCTGTACCCTTGTAGTTTTTGAAAAAATAAGCAAAAATTAGAAAAGAAAAAGAAAAGAAAAAGTAAATGCAAATGTACATTAAAGGTACATTTGCCATGGATATGTATCTGCAAGTGTTGAACATTGGGTACAAATTATTATAATATATGGTCCCTAAAGGACATAAATGATTTTAATATTTTTACCTCAAGGTACAATATGAATGGGTACAAATGTGGACTCATATGTACCCCTAGGAACACATGTCAAGTGTACACGTGCGATCAACATCCATGTTTGTACCTATTGGTTGTGTATATAGTTTCAAAACGTTTGTTCCCTTAAGGTTGAACATTTGTACTTTTTCCGTTTAGAGTGCATGCCATTATGTATTGATTAGATATCTATCTTTTCAACGGTGGACCCTTCAAAATGAGCTAATAAGAGCGCATGTGAAATTTTACATCATGGAAAGCTCCGTGTCAAAACGCAATCACATTACATGTACTTGTAGTGCACAAGCGCTATTATTATTCAAAGGAAGAAATGCAAATTAAATGTACGTGTATAGGCTGAAGATATAAAGTACATATTTTCAATTTTTTGTCCCAGTACAGCAATTTATTACCAGCTACGATGGAAATGAGTATTTACAATAAAAATTGTGATAAAAAGCCGAGGAAATTTCATATTTGTTATGAAAAATTTGACAGTGTATTTTGCACAGAAGCATGGTAGTAAATTTGAAAATCTTTCCGTCTTGATAGCTATACTATGCCGCAAATTTGCTGAAAATTGTCTGCAAACGTTTCTTTTTCCTAGGGAAATTCTTACTTATTCCTGTGTTTGTGATTAGTGAACTGCGTCGCTGTCGCAAAAATTGCCCTTTCTGGCCGACAGCCGCCTCTAATCGAAATTTCCAAATTACTGAAAGTTCACACATCGGTTGACAATTGTACAAACAATTTCCTGCGGCGCAACTAGATTTTGTTTACACTAAGGCGATGCATATACGAGCGTATAGCAAGATACAATATAATTACATGCCACCAACCTTTAGATAAGTTCTCTTGCAATTGGCCTCCATTTCGCCTATGATTTTCTCGGTTGATGGAAAAGTAGGGTTCCAGCGGTTTTCTGGCTCGTTGCTCCACAATTTCAATTAGAAAGGATTTGCGATATATTAGAGTGCGCTGGATATTTCAGCTTGCTGGCCAGTACATTTAGGTCCACGCGCAAATGGCAAGCTGTTTTCGATTAATTTGTCTTATAAAGGAACAAAGCGTTTGATCATTACTGGGTTGGTTATCTTCTCGAAATTGATTTCGCCATCGTTAGTCAGAATGGATCGTCAGTCCACCTATACTGGCCTTTACATGATCAGTTTTATTGCCCATAGTTGTTGAAGTTGTTTTATTGGACGTATTGCATCTTGTATGGATCTACCAGTAGAATTTTATGAAAGGGTGTGTCTTGCAAACTTTCAACTTTTCTTTTTTAAATTTTTTTTTTTGCTAGTTGTCTATCCACAATGTGTAAAGAATAATGTTTTTTGGTGAGGTATGGAGCCCCTGTATGCGGGCAAACCATACCAGCATATTTGTATGGCAGGCCTAGGACTATTCATTGTTGGGCTCATTTCTTATGGAAGTGGAGCAACACTTATATAACGGACGTATTATGGCATCATCTTAGAGATTAGCCAAATAATGACGGGAAAGGGTGGTGATCAAGTTTTGTCATCATTGGTTTAAAAAAGATTGGGTTTTTAAAATCAGTCATTAATTATCTAATCTTCATAAATGATTCTTATATTGGTGAAAATTTGCTTTTGTGTGGCTTAAGTCATCATTTGTGTTGACATCTATACATTTAGTGAAAGTAAAAGCACCTTTGGCTGTATATGGACATCTACATACAGTATGTTAATCATTTTCACTTCGATTTTTTTTCAGTTAATGGTTTTGTAATGGTAACGAATACTGACACGTCACACTGACACTGGCAAGTCACAAAACTGTGATGGTAAAACGCCCCCATGCTCCAAAAATTGACAATCACAGACATTACAATAAGTAAAACATTTAATTTTAATCACATAATTGTTAGGTATTGTCATTAAGGTGGGTACTATAGAATACACTATAAAATAAATTCTTCTATGAGTGAAGTTAATGACGTATTCTGTTATACATCATATCATCAGCTGCTTATAATTTATAAGTTATAAATATGTCCCTATATACATGGTGACTACCAACCTGTAACACCCGCAAATTTCATGGAATTTGTTGTCAGAAATCACCACGCATGCCATATGTACATGTGACTGATAAAATATTCGTCATTCAGGGGCTAATTAAATAGTGGATAAAAACACCGAGCGTCAAATTTCCAAGAAAATAACACTGTGTGGGTGCAATACTTTCCTGCAAATATAAATCGCTTCCATTTTTAAATAAAAATCGAGCATTTATTGCAAATGGGAATGTGTGGGTATCTGCAGGGTTGCAGCTAAATTAAAAATGTGACATTAAGCCCATGGCATGGATTAATATTTTAGGCACGATTATTTACAGTACAATTGTGTTTACCATTAGGCTTCATGTCCCACTTTGATATGCCAGATTTCGCAAAAGCGGATTCAACCATTAGAGAGGAAACTATTTTCGATCGAAACCGTAACATTAAGCTTACGTAAATGTTTACTGCATGTGAAAGAACTCGTGTAAACATTTGTAAGCCATCATTGGTATCCCCACAATCGCTTTTAAAGTGCATGTATAGCTGTCCTTCAAAATGAAGTTGAACTGTATGGTTATATTTCATCTCGATACATGTACTGCATGCAACATCACACTATAGGTAAAACATTTTTGGCATTTACTTTGGATTTTAAAACAGTGTGCCCGAAATTCCTTAATCATACACTGGACTGACACTTCTTTGATCATTTTCCAACAACGCCATAAATTCTGCCACAAACTGAAAATTGCGTTTGTGGCTGTGACAGCTATCCTATTTGTTTTAGTCTCTACAATTCCAAGGATACTGTTTGACTAGGGATGATTGGCAATACACGGGCTCTTAGGATCGATACATATTTTATTCTTCTGAAGATACTCTGGGAAGGGGATCTAGAAATAGCATGATATGATATAAACTATGGTTGCCTTTCGCCTTTTTCCCCATTTTTGAGGTTTCCTATGGGGATACGAGACTACACAACATTGACGCTAAGGGGGTCCTAGACTCAGTACATGTACATGTATATCAGAAGTGTGATCATGAACCAAGAATAACAACAAATACAATTGTATAACATATTTTTTTCTCTCGTTTCTCATACGTTTGATTTTTATCCAAAGATTTTTCGGGAATAAAAACCCATTGTCACATGGTACACAGCATACGAATTGTACTTTTGGACTAGAATTCAGACAGAATGTTAATACCATATTTGGAAGAGGTGTTTTTGCACTGCAGCAGCCAAATGCATTGCTCTTGGATTCACTCGCAGTATTATTTTTACTGGTTGCTAAGAAATGTTCATACAATTTTCAAACTTAAATACAGTATGCGTTTACTCTTAAAATACATGTACATGTACATGCATGGCTGATTATAAGATTTTCATTTTATGAGGGAATTACTTTTAAATAGCACGCTCGAATCGTTTCCAAAGATGTTTATTTCTACCGTCGCGACGTGGTTTTTATGCTACTGAAAATAAAAACCCTTAAGCATGTACTTAATGCTTTTAAGTTTTTTCGACGCATAATTTGTATTGTTATTGTTGTTCTATACTGTATTGAGGTCTTCATGTAGACTTTCCTTGCGTTAAAGACTGCAAATAGTGAACCAGGACATTTGATTTTGATTTTCAGTGTTGAATGTACATGTATATATTCAAGTATTGCTTTAACTACTTATTCACTTAAAACATCAATATGAAATAAACTTAATCTTTTGACCTGCAAAATTAGGAAGAGGGTCACATGTACAATTATGTTATTATTTGCAGTCAACCTTTTGTAATGGCGTAATCATTGACCGAAAAACAATTGGAATTGGGATTGTTTGTTCAACGTTTTAAATCATGGATTTTAACACAATGTTTGATAAAACGATAATGATGAGATCATCTGACCAACACCCTCACTTCAGTCAATATATTGATTTAGGCAATTTTAATTTTCTTACCTGTGCCCTAGATGATGACCATAATATTTGAGCGTCCTTTACTGTAAACAGTAATATGTTAGAAATGTTTACATCAATCATCGACCGTCTTAATCATAACCAGTTGGTAATCTTGGTATTAATGCATTCGCACTAGGTGCGGTCAGGAAACAACAATTAATTCATCCTTGGGTCAGTTCAATAACGCACTTTTTTATGGTACAAGCGGTACTCAGTCGCACACTCTTCACACTACATTGTATACTGTAACTGATGACAACAATCCCCTAACCCTTTCTTTACTACTCCTCGTGTCTTTGCGGACGTCTCTCTGTCTGGTAACTTGCATGTATGTCTTGAAGTGCATGCAAATATGTCATCAATCCAGCCAACAGTGTAGGCCTACATCAACAACTTGCAACAACAATCGATGGGGCAAAGAGTATAGTAAAGTGTCACGGAATCCGAACTTCTTGCCAAACACACTGCTCTGCAATGTCAGTTCTATGACCGTTAGTCTGCCTATAGTAGAACCACGAAGTGATGGAACTGGGCTAAAAGCGCCGTCCAATAGAATCCAATCGCCAGTTTGCGATTGACTAAGTCTAGTATTTGGCATACAGCGCCACTGGTGAGAGGAAGGAGCTCAACAACAAAAAAACATTGGAGGCGCTTCAGCTCGATGCGTCAGCCATTTTCCTTACAACAACTGAAAACCAGGAATCCCTAGTCGATAAGCGACACCTCTCTGATTGGCTGTCCTTCAGTTCCTTCAGTTCGTATTTCTACTATAGTGTATGATTTGGCCGCTGATATAGTGCGTCAAATTGAATAAATTATTACACTCTAAACGGAAAAAGTACAAAGGTTGAAACTTCAGGGTACAAATGTTTTGAAACTATATACACACCCTATGGGTAGGTATGAGTCTACATTTGTACCCATTCATATCGTACCTTGAGGTACAAATCGTACCTTTGGGTACATACATGATATATGGGGTGCAAATGTACATTTGTACCCCACGCAAGCTGCATTTGTACCTTCACTGTTTACAGTGTAGTGCAGCGATAAAAGAAGGGGTATTTTTTGTTCGATCCTTCGTCTTGAAAAGCAGTTGCCTTCACTGCAGTCCAGTTTTCCAGTGGATGGCAGTGGTGTCTTGTTGCAGCACTTCCTCTTGCTTCTGAAACAGACACCGCACCACAATTCAATTGCCGTTGATGTGGAAGACGGGCTCCTGGACTTTCTGCGTGAAATCGTAGATGACGTAGTAGGATCCTTGCCAGAATGGATTCTTCATCCACTTGCCATGGCTCCTCTCGAACGCCATGGGCAGGCGGGGCCCGTGGCACGGCTGCTTCAGCCGCACATAGCCGGAGCCCAGGGAACTGCTGGCCCTGGAGCCCTCAGAGTCCTCCAGCTTCAGCGAGGCCCGGATGTCGTCCAGAGACACCCCACAGCCGCCGATGATCCAGCCGTTGTGGCCGCCGTAGGGCGACGGCGGCGCTGGAGATGGCGTCTCCCGGCCTCCGTAGGCGGAGGACATGGAGGAACCGCAGGAACCGCTGGACGTCTTGGGCACCGAGCCAATGATCTTGCAGGTGGGCTTGTCGTCGCTCGGGTACAGCTCGTAAGGGTACTCCAGCAGGTATCCGGCACGCTCTTCCAGAAAGGCCTCGTCGCTCATGTCCTCATTGTCTCCAGTGTCCACCACGTAGGCGTCGCTGCCGAAAAACTGCACGCAGGTGCCCTGGTCCCGGATCTTCTGGATGGCCTCCGGCGACACCGGGCTGCCCCGGTCGGCCCGGGCGTGCCGCTCCCAGAGGTCGTCGTCGTCCTCCTCCTCCTGGAAGAACTTGTCCAGCTCTGAGCAAGAGCGCTGGTAGGACGGCCTGTTGTAGGCGTTGTTCTTGAGGACCCTGGAGGTTCTGGCGCCATGGCCGTTGCTCAGCGCCTGCATCGACCGGCTGCGACCGAGGCCGCTGCTCACCGGGCCCGGCTTGACAATGTCCTGCGCCGAGGACTGGTGGCGCTTCAGGGGGCCCTCTTGGCGCTGCTTCTTGGACAGCGTCTCGAAGATGGTCTTGGCCCTGCGCACCACGTCCGGGTGGGGCAGCTCCTCGTCGGACAGGCCGCGGAGGGTGCGACCGGCCCGGTCGGCTTGACCACCGCCGTTGCGGTAGACGTCCGGCTTTTGGGGTCTTGGAGCACACGGTGATGTCTCCACGATGACAATGTCGTCGTTGGTCAGAGCACGGCTGTACAACGACTTGATGCTGATGGTGGTCGGAATGGAGCAACTTGTCCCTGTGTTGGTCGAAATGGAGCAACGTGTCCCTGTAATGGTCGAAATGGAGCTCTTGCAGACAGTGCTGGCAGTGCTCTTCTCATTGGCGTTGGTTTCGGCTGTCGCTCTGCTGCAGACTGTCTCCCCGTAACGGTGTCCTGGGGTGTCGCTGTCGCTTATGGTGTCGCTGCTGTACATTGTCCGCCACGCTCCGGCCCCCACTGGAACAAAGAAAAATTGGGACAAAAAATATGATAAAGCCGTATCAGTATTCGGAAGAGCAAAGTCAGAGTGGGTTTCTGGAAGGCACCCAAGACGAGCGGATGCAATGTCTCGGCGTGACGCGAATGGGAACTGCATGGGAAAAATCGGTATGTTAATGGGGATTTGCAGAAATATGGGATTTTGGAACGTGGCAATTTGCACGCCAGTACATGTATGGGAGGCGCAAGTAGCAAGCTTTCATGCTGAGCAGTTCGGTTGCTTTCCATAGCCCTTGTTGCGTGATGGAACGTGCAAATGGTCGTCATCATGGAATGACGTCGTTCCTGAATGACACTTTAGGCCCTGCTCCGCCAGAGACACAATAAGAAGATTGGCTTCTCCTAACGGCTCGTAGGCTGGCAGTGATTGCCTAGCGGTTGAGCAGCTTAACAATGAAATTACAAATGAAATTAAAAAGGAGAAATTGTGAGGTATACACTGTAAACCGTAAAAGTACAAATGCAGTATGTGTGGGTACAAGTGTACATTTGCACCCCATATATCATATATGTACCCAAAGGGATGAAATGATTTAAATAGTTGTACCTCAAGGTACAATGTACCCCTAGGAACACATGTCAAGGGAACACATGCGATGAACATATGTACCCATAGGGTGTGTATATAGTTTCAAAACATTTGTACCCTTAAGGTTCAACATTTGTACTTTTTCCGTTTAGAGTGTAGGTCAGATAATGACCTCCTGTATACTGTATGGAAATTGGGGGAGGTATAACTGAGGCACTTGCAGATTGAGGTGTACCATTTGTTTATTTTGCTCCATGTTTTCAAGAGCAACATGTAAAGGTTTAGTAGCTCAATGTCTTAATTCCGTAGCCACTGCGAACACGATATTTAAAAAACATTACCTTTCGAGGGTTCTGGAGACTAGAGATTAATCTCAGGTGCTGTCTGTGGGGGCATTAAATTGAATTTGAGATACTGATTCACGTATCCAATACCCACAAAGCAGCTCTTACAATTTTCTATCACTTAATTCTTCTAGAGTATATTGAACACCTGTGAGTGTGAATCCATTCCAAGAAGTGATGTTGTGTTAATTCCGAAATTGATACATGTATGTGTTGCAGTTCAGTTGTTCACCCCTGTATAACCATTTTGTGCACATTAGAGCAAAGCACAAGCCGAAGTTCAGTGCCCTATTTAGATTCCACAAACATTGAGTAACTCGTAGTATTAATTTCAGCAAATTACATGGCATGAACTGGTACTCTTTCTTAAATGGCATATCCATGCATATGAGCATGTAAATTAGCATTAATCGCTAGCTGTTCCAATTTTTGAATTACAGTGTAGATGCCTCCTTTGTCAAACACTCATCAGGCATGGACCTGACTTGCCTGACGTATGGTGACTATTAGGACCATTCTATAAATTAGACATCAGAAAATTCTGTTATTTTTAAATTACTAATTGCAAATTGATTTTGAAGATGTAATTTGACTGTTAATTTGTCATAACAGCATAAGGTATGCGCAACACAACAGCGCCTTCAGAAATTGATTACTTGGATAGTAAGGGTGTCCACAAAACCTTGAACTACTGGTATAAGTGGTAAGATAAACCCACCAGTCTGATTATGTATGAGTATGATAGTTCCACCATTTCTGGTTAAAATTTATGTTGTGGTGTTCTGGTACAAATTGGTACACAGGCCTATACTGTACCAATTTGTTGATTCCTAAGAACCAATATATTAGTATTATGGTGGTACCATGTCAAAAACACCACATAACTAGCAATAGGTTAAAGTGTGGACATATATTATATGATTATATGATTAACCTACCGAGTGCAACGCCTTGGCCAGATCCGTTATGGTGGTCAGTCACCGAACTCGTATACATGTGTAGTTTGGTTAGTTTTGGTGGGTTCGTGCATGATATACTGGTGCAGGACGACTCTTCTATTAGTGGTGCTAAGGGACGTACAACAGGGGAGCTTACTTTGAGCTCTTCTGCCTGAAATTGGGCGATTAATTTAAATTCCGTTGGCACCCTGTGGAATCCTCGGCCCCAGTCTTTACTGTCAAGTGCTCGCTGATGCCTTCGGTGCTGGTGATGGATTTCGACCGTTGACCCTCTAATGATTGGCAATGTGCATCTGAATTCCGATTTCCAGAGCTCCAGATGATGGATGATGTTCCCCTTAGATTCCAGCAGTTGTGGAAGCTGTCACGAAGCAGTCATTTGAGGGAGACCAGCTATCACTCTGAAAGCAAATGTATGTTTTTAATAAAGGAGAAGTTGCGCAGAAGTGCCGAGTGTAGCCACACTGATTTGTCACTGCACGCATGCAATTAATCCGGCTGGTAATTTTGATGGAAATTGGATAAATGACTTATTGGAAATGCGGTATTGCATCACGCCACATTTTTACAGGACTGTCTTGGATTGCACTGCTGGCTTTGTGGGGATGGGGATTTTCCCCTTCGTGCAGCCAAATGCAAATGTTACCCCTGACGTGCGGCTGAGCCGATTTAGGTGAAATATGATAATATCCTTCTGGTTAGTATTGATTTTTTTTAAATTCACCTTTGGGGCATGTTAGGTGCGACCGATGCTGTGCTATTCTAAAACAACAGGAATGGCGGAATTATCAATGATGAAGTAATTTAATTTGCGAGCACACTTGAAATTTAATCAGGTTGGTGACTTTGCAAATTGGTAACATGACAGGGCGTGAACTTGAACAGTACGTTACTGTTAAAATCGTAAGCATGGTGAATTTTATAAGCCATGGTCATCAGCAAAATCACACTCAGACCCCCGACTTAAACCCTTTTATAAAGACCACTCATGATATGTGCATCTTTTGCTGAATACCGATAATTAATTGTGGAGTTGAGTGACATGACCATAATTCATCCAGATGTTGTCCAAAATATGGAAATATCAACAGAATGCCCAGTAGAATTTGTTGGCGTTGGCTACATAGTTTGAAAGAGAACTTGAGCTACTTAACTTGTTGGAACAGTGTAGCAAAATTTAAATTTGAACAGTTTCGAGTGTTTTTGAGGTGCATTGTATATGTCTACAATGTACAAATTTCTTATTCCACCTTCTCACATATTCAAAGCTAATTAGAGTGAGGATAGGGGCAGGGTGGATGAACTCCCAACAGTACTTTTCTTAAAAAAGTACTCAGTCCTAAATGTCCCAAGACGGTCCTAAATATTCCAAAAAGAGTTAAAATTTATTATACACCCTATACATTGTGTTGTCAACTGCACCTCTACCGTACTCACTTTACCTTTATATTTGTGAATTTTGACAACATTGCATTACGCTTACTTCCATTCCTACATCCGATTGTGGTCAAGTTGTTATCCTCTATAAATCCGATTGTGGTCAATTTGTGGCCCAAACTTTGGACTATGGATCAATTTCGTGTTCCTTCAACCCAAGTGATTGAAGCCAGGATAGTGGGGATGATGTTTACAGATTAATTCGCTAACCTGGGATTTCTAATCGGATTTCTAATGGATGAGTTCAGTTCAATACATCACTGTTGTCACGAATGGCGCTGGGTAATTCAGGTTGTAATGTAGATATAGAAAAGCTTTCCTCCATAATGACAACAAGAGTTATTATTATTATTCATGCTATATTGCATATTATCTATTACTATACCGCTGTGTCCTCATTTGTAATTGCAGTTGTTTGATAATGACCAGTATATGTGGGGAGCTGGTAAAAAGGACCCTAATTCCAATCCAGGCTGGTCGAACCTATAATTCATTCATGCTTAATTAGGGATGACACAAACTGCAAGTTTACTATGTGATTCAGAAAGCTAAGGCCGCAAAATTTAAAACATAACAATGCCACATTTTATTGACAGGACACTACGTTCTGAATCAAATAATTCATTGAAATTGAAAGTCATGTTAATGAGTGCTACAGCGTATATACCCCAACGGGATGCTTTTGGCACCAGGCTTCATCCTACTATAATTCTAACAATTCATAACATGTTTTATCCTTTGTGTTGTATCGACCGGCAGGGGATTTCTAATTTGACATTTGACCGCTATGTAAATAAAAGCGTATGTAATGCAAGTATACATAACGGAACGTGGTATTCTAATTAAATGCTCTTCAGCTGTAAATGATTTTGGCGACGCAAAATTGTATCTGCGACCTTTATGTGCACTTTAATGATGCATTAATGATATTGCTTGGCAGCGTGAATTTTAATATTGTTATACACGAGTTGCTCGGCAGGGTGTAACCTCGAGAGTATTGTAGGTATGACCTTATGTGATGGCTTATTGCATACGTCTAATATAGTGGATGCAACCGTCATTAAAGAGCAAAATTGCATATTAATTTCGTTGGTCGGGTATGAAATCTTTAATAAGTGTATTTAATATGGCGAGCCCTAGCAAGTTTTCACGGTGTTAACAGGTAAACTGTGTAATATTTTTAATAACTTCTCTATCCGTTGTGCTGCAATCTAATGGAGATTACACATCCATAATTTTCAATTTGCAAAAGTTTACCCTGCACGAGCCTATGGCATTTTGTCGCGCTGTGCCGCGAGAATGTGTATGCATTATTTAATGTTGAGGCAGGTATATTTTTTATTACATAATAAATTGCATGCATGTTGTCATGGTAATAGCTCGCGATTAGCTTTGCATAGCATAACTATGCCTCTGCTTAAAAGGCAAATGAAATGGTAAATGCTTACACTAGTATGCTGTTGCATCCTTTGTTATCAAAACGGCCAGTTCTGGGCCACACCTTTTCAGTTAGTCGTTAAAAATAATTGTTTACCTTTCGTAGGAACTAATTACGTTAATTAGGATTTAGGGAAAAATCATGTTGTTGGCATTTCAGGTAAACCTAAAAGTTGGCCATAATGTAGATTACATTTAAAAAGGTATTGCACCGTGTGACAATATTGGCTGCATATTTACATAAACCTACTATATATATAATGATGTATTTGAAACGTACTGCATGCACTGTACCTGCATCGCCCAATCCATATCTATAACATGACAATGATGTCAACTAAGAAGAAAATTTTAAATTTATATGGACAAATATGGAAATGGTATCTCGACGGGCTAACAATTTTTAAAAATTGTGTTCAGGGATTTTGCCAGACTTTAACGACTTTAACGATATGCGTTTGAAATGTTATCTAAATTGTGGTCAAATAATTGTTTAGGCCCCTGAAACAGTGTCCTCATCATTAAAAATTAAAGAAATGTTTGTAAATTTATTCGCGGTTGTGAAACTTTCCTAATGAAGTGCGTTAGCTGTGCTTCGTGATGAATGCACATGTAATTGTTGTTCTAGTCTTTTGTGATTTGTCTTCTGAAGTCTTGCATTTGTAGTGTTTACTAATGAACTGGAGCGTTGCAAACTATTGCTGACAATGTAGGACAAAAGATGCTTACATCCACCAAACAATGCCCATTTTTGTAATTTAAAAAGAGCCAAAGCCAACTTGTGAGGATGCTCTTTACCTCACCGTTGGAAAATGTTTCAAAATGTTATAAAATCTTATAAAAATAAAGCAGATCTGTGCTGCGACAATGTCGGAGTGTTTGATTTGACGAGCAGTCTATTCAGACCATGCAGCGTGTTCAGATGCTGCTAATGCAATCGATAGCTTTCCTGTTATAATTCCATTCCCTTCAGCATTTCACTGATGGAGTTGAGGTCTAGTGCATGTGCCATTGTCTGTTTGTATTGATGCCGCCTTTGTTTGCAGACACGTAGAAAATGGGAAAAGTTTGGATAAAGGATCTTTTAATTGAACTTGTTTGTTTACCTGTTCCGGTGTTAGTGAAATTAGCAGAATTTTTAAATATGTATCGACTTACTGACGATGTTTGATACAGTTTGTATTCATGTACTGTATATCCTGGTGCTAGCGGATTTCTAAGGTCAGTCGACCAGATGTAAAATCCGAGGCTAATAAGGGATCCTGATTGAGGAGGATATATGAAAAATGAAATTGAGTTTACGATTATGCACAACAAAGTTGTGAGTTTGTCGGTAGGGATCTCCGGCCATCAGATTCGCCTTCGTGCATACACTGCCGCCTTTTTCATAAACATACAACTGCTTCCGGTTAACTTGTGCATGGACATTGTCCCTAGTTTCCTGTTCGTAGGGGAAAAATGACCGACAAATTTTTCAGGTGCTTGACCTGCACCGGTGGGGCCAAATAAGCCTGATTTTTCCCTGTCATCGCAACGCATGGACAGGCAGATCCCCCTATTAATTTGAGTTAACAAAAATGTTTAGCTCTAAATAAAATAATGGTGATTAGTAATTTGTACTCTCTTTAATTAAGCTGAATGCAATGGATTGCAACCTGACGTGGAAAATTCAACCCTATGGTTTTTACTGCTGGGTTTACATTACCTACTTGTTTTAATCAGCGTTAAAATGAATATAATGGAAAAATCCATTTCAAGTGTGCTATGCCATATGATGGATGACCTTTACCTTGGGCATATGAGATGATCTTTACACGATTGTGGACGTACTCAGAAAATAATGCGTGGTTTTACTTAGTCTTGTACTACACAATTAGTTTGGGTAATGTTGCTATTTGCATGTGGACTGGATGAATTATAGCTGCGCTCTAAAAAATGAGGTAGTAAAAAGTCACTTTCATTCTTAAAATGAAGCAATTTCTTGTCTGGTAAGCGTATAGTTGTAATTCATCTTCGAATCATTGTACCCTGAGACTCATAACATTTTTCTCCGTTTTCAATTTTGTAGGCATTTACTTTTGCTCGTGTATAATGCTGTATATCAATTCTATGCTTAGAGATGGGAGATCTCTACTTGATATGATAGTATCATTCATTACATGTAGCTATCACATGAATCTATTCGCAAGCGGGTGCGTGAGATTTGCATGGTTGGAATGCAATTTTATTCCCATTCTTTGAAAGAAAGGGAAAGAAATCGAAAAAATTTGAATGAAAACATTTCTCTCGAAATATGAGGCTGGTTTTCGTGAAAGGTTGCCCGGTATTTAAATATTAAAAATACTAGACAATGGAATGTTTACCAAATGATGTTGCTTGTTTTTGCATTTGATTAGTCAAAAGTTCAGTTTGACTCTGCTGTTTACATTGCAAAGAGCAACTTCAATGCTCCAGGGAACGACTTCGTATCTAATACACATCTCAAATGGGTACTTCAAAAATCATTAAAGGCTGTAGCTGTGATTTCTTACTTTTTGCAGCTTGGTGTGATAAGAGCATGCATGGCTTCGGTTTTAGAAATCACTACTGCTTTCAAAGGGCAGTTGAAAGGCTGCAAATGTTCTTAAGCCCTGATACGACGATGGTGAATCCCTTAAATCCTTAGTTCTCTAATCATTGACATTTCAGGTTTGCAAAAGGCTGTTAATTGAACTTTATCATGTTTCCCAGCTTTAACTCTGTTCCTTATGGTGGAGTCAAAGGAATTGCGAACAAAGCCTGTTCTTGTGACTCATTTTTCGAGTTTTCATGATCTTACAGTATGTGCATGTGAAGGGCTGTGTGTATTGAAAGTCCATGTTACTAGAAGTACAACAAAACTTGCTCTGTTCATGGTTGGTTCTATTCAGGGTGTCAGGAAAACCTGGAAAGGTCATGACAATCGTGCCATAGTCTTGGATATGTCATCATGTGTTTTCTACTGTACATGTACTTGACTTTGGAAAGCAATCCATCTTCTAAGTTTGGGATTGACAACTTATTACTCGTCCCGTGTCATCAAATGCGGGCAAATTCTCGTATTGTAAAAGAAATCAGTTTCTGCTTGTAATGTATATTTGGAATAGCACTAACATTCCGTAAACAATCAAAATGCATCTGTGTTAATCATATGGGATTTAAACAAAGGAGACGCATACAGTTGTGAAGTGTAAAATATACTGTTGTGAGTTGAAATATGCAGCACTTTGTTCCTAATTAATAGTGATATCATTCTGGCTTTCACGACACGCTTGTGGTGTTGTCGCTTTGCTCTCTCGTGGATCCATCTTAATTTATCATATAATGCATCTTATCTCTGCTCAGTGATTCTTCAAGAGCCTTTCATGAGTAAGATGCCAGGCGCGCCAACCTCTTCGGATATTACAGAAACGCCCAAGGTCCTATAGTTTCTGTCTCTGGTGTCTTACCTTCCAACGATAAATTAACCATTGTGACGTCTGCTTCCATTATCATTATTTTTATTGCTCGGCAAATGGCACCAGCCTTGCATTGAGTGTCTTTCGGGCTGTGGCTGAAGAGCACCTCACGATAACGCTCTTAATGCTCCATATTACGCCGTTTCTAAGCAATGCTTTGGCAAGGATTCCAAACTTCGATTGACCAGGCTATCTTTTGGAGGACTGGAGCATTTGCGAAATCATGTTGCCCTGCATGCGTGCCAATAAACATGTCACAAGCGCCATTCTATCTGCGAAAACTGTGTCCATTGCTGCTGGCCATCTGCTGGATGATGGTCGTCTTTGTTACTTTCCATCTTGAAATGTTTCCATAGCCAGCGTTGTCCTTCACAATGACTGTTTGCCCACAGGGTGTCGCAATTCGTGGCAACATGCCCCAGGAACGGTGGCAGGCTGTGAAAGGCGTCGAAAATGGTATTAAAGGTAAACACCACTGTGTGCAGCAATGCAGGATGATCATAAAGTCCTGCCCTGATTGCAAAATTTAACTTCTATGAAACTGTGAGCTACTGTACATTAAGCCTGGATTCTGTTGTCCTCCATGGTGGAAGCATAATAAAATTCGTTGTGCTATCACTACAGAATTACTGATAGAAATTTTTACACCAAGCATTTGTGCCCATGTACAATGTACACTAAAATTGTCATGGCTGTAGTGAAATTCATAGCAGACAGACATGTATGAATGCAATTGAGTTTAAATGTAACATAAAATCACCACTGAAATATAAGGTTGCTGCAACTGATATCACTTACTGACACTATGTTTTGCATAAATACTGCATATCACTGCATGCCAGTACTGTATACTGATAGAAACATACTGTACATCGCTAGGCTTTACTGTACTGATATTAAAACGTACATCACCACACCACACTATAGGTGTTTCGTATAATGTTTAGGACCACTAGGTGTTAAGCATGCTGATATCAGCTGTTCAAAAAAAATGAAAAAGAAACAAAAAAAAACTCGTAGACTAGCAGTGATTGCCACTGCACAGGGGCAGCTAAATAGCAAAATCATGTTTTAGGTTAATTTTTGATATGTTGTTTGTAAGGGTAGGACTTGTTGGCACACTGTACTTTTTAACACGTAGCACATCAGGTTGTAAGGATGGTTGTTCAGATATGTTATCATTTGCTTCTATGAACGTGAATGACCGTCGAGGGCGTTTGCTAATTTGTTTAGTCCACTATCTGATGCTCCTGGTGATTTGCATACAGCGCTGGTCATCCTAAAATGGCTCCACAAATCTTGAAAATATGTGCTGGTTAAAACATGCCATCAGTTTCATCTATGATAAGAGATTTGTTGGTTTTGGCGTAGTCCCCCTTGTTTACGGAACATGTTTAAAAGGGATTACACCAGATAAGCCTGTCAGAACATTGCCTCGTATATTTCCGGTTTGTTCACGTCACTTTTGCTGACAGGAACTTCGAGTTCTGTCTTCACCAGGGAACAAGTCGTGACACTTGGACGTCGCTTTATTATATTTGGAGTGGATCATTGATTTGTTGTTGTCCTTCTATAGCATGCCCTTACATAGCAGGGCCATACGAATGGTCGTTTGTTTAGTTTTGCTTTTGTTAGTTGTTAGCTTCAGCTCATCTTTGAGCGCCATTTTTTGGAGTTTATCCGTTGTACATAAATAATTGGCATTGGGGCGTGAATTTAGAAAGAAAATCAATAGTCTTTAGGCTATTCTTAGTTTATAAAAATTATACATGTATGCATTGATGCATGTAGACAACATAAGACTAAAGATGTCCTTTATTTCAATGTAGACAACATGCTTCGGAAATACAGATGTAACTGTATTAGTATAGATTCATTGAATGACGCCCATATGCGTATCCGAGTAACCTTGATTTCATAAGATTTGCTTTTCCAACATCAAATTCGTAAGTTTTAGAGGCCTAATTCACATGTCCAACTTACGTACAATTGCATCATTTAGGTTTTTGCATAACATTCATAATTGATGCATGTTGTAATGCACACATCATAAAGCTATGTTCATGTAATTGTTTAATAATTGCAGTAAAGTTTAATACTCACTTTCACAATGATGGTGGAGTACTTATCAAAAATAAGTTTAGTAGCAGACTTGACTCATGATTATTTGTAAGCCCAGCTTTTCCTGTTTTTCAGTTAGGGCGCCATTTTGCTTTTGATGCATTGCGCCATATCATCACCATCACCCAGTTTTTTTTTTCAGTTCAATTCAACTCAGTACCCTACATTTTATAAACTCCGATCACTGCATCGTTTTTCATTAAATGGAAAAATTCACTGAAACTCATAAATCCGTTATTTATGAGCAGGTTTTTTCAACAACAACAAATAAGCGCCTCGGCGTTTCATTTATTATCTACAGAACCGTGCTCAAAGATCGCAATGAAAGTTGCCTATGGCATTAGTACTTCTAAAACACCATTCTCAAAATATCAATACTGCATTTATAAAACATTTGGTGTAACGCACCAAATCAATTATTTGTAGCCCCTCTTTTAAGAAGCAAATTCTTGCTGCATCCCATGCATTATTAATTGTTATACAAATATTTAAAGGAAAACCGCTTTGTTGAAATCTGAATCAAAAATCCATAACTCGAGGCTCGGGCTTTTTAAAAGTGTATTTCTTAAAAGTAATATTGCTTTCATATGTTGAGAAAATGCCCTTAAAAAATGGGCGTCTTTGATGCAGACAGAAAAAGAAAATTTTACCCTGATAACAACTGGTATAGCGTATACACGAACTGGTAAGGAATGAGATTCTAAGAAGGGTGCAGATTGTCGGATATTGCTAATTATATTTGTTATACACTGCATGCACAGTACATGCGCCTGAGTTAACCCCACCGGTAATCACTATAGATGAGTTTTCTTCTCCATAAACGGGACATATATTGCATTACTGAGTCCTTCCCACCTGATTGGGTAGAGCCATTAATTAGCTCCCAACTAATTATTTGCTTTGCTTTCGGTGGCCAGCAGAGCCACTGTATATCATTAATACTTAGGACTCATCTTGTTGGCCAATACAATGTAGATTATTGTATAAAATAATTACTCGTCACTCTATCCTATGATGGGTAACCAAATGTCTTAGATAACTGAAACGCATGCTGTTGGGGTTACCCAATTTGTAATCTTGAGTATTAGACAGAAAAGCTAGAAAATATAGTTCAGAGTGGGAATATGCATGCATTTTAGCGATTGATATTGATCTTCTGCATGTCAGTACAAATTACAGTCTTTTTGAAATACATGAATATGGCGTTTACCATAATTTTTGTTGCACGTTCTAGGGTCGCAGACGAAGCCAAACCAATTTTCCACAATTGTCCAACTAATCATTACCTCAGAACATTCTTGGCTTGCTATTTTGTTATCAGGTATTTTTGCATCAAGGGGCGAATACTAAATACTCTGTTCTAATGAGTCAAGGGATGTCATTTGCCAAGAAATTACAAGAAATTAAGTGTGAGAGAGCCAAATTGCCAAAATATAAAATTGCATCCGCTTTTTGGTTGGAAGACAATTTGAACTGCTATAGCGCTATTTAAGCTCTAATTACTCGCGAATTTAATTGGCATTCCTAGCACATCTGCCTTTCCTCTTATGATCCATAACGTAAGTCTGGTTTGGATGTCATAATAGTCGACTTTCTAACTTTTAATCCGCATACCTTTGTTGCCTAGCCAGATATATTTTAAAAATTATAGTGGGACGAAATTAGTATGAAACGGTTCATTTGGTACTAGAAAACGTTTCTATGAATCTTTTTAAATTTATGGCAAAGAATGATTTGAAAAACATGTAAGATTATACACTGTATATTCATTGTTATTGTCATGTAATCATGATGTGGCCCATGTTGGTTAACACTAAATATACCTTATTTTTATTAAACATGGTGCATATTCCATGATCAACCAAATTCAATTCTTCACCGAAAAGAACTCCATTCATAAACAGCAGTGCATTATGGGGCTCAGTTGGGTTTGTGTGGGGAACAAACATAGTTGGGAAGTGCGTTATTATGGATTAGGGGACTTGTGCGTTGTTAATATAATGGCGCAATAAGGGACGTACTGTATTTGTGTAACCCAAGCAGAATATATTACAAGAGATGATCTACGCTAAAGGATGTTATGATGATTCAGCATTGTAAAGGGGTGGTAATATTTACATATTAATGTTTGATGGTCTCAGAATACAGTTTGTATTTGAACGAATTCATTACAACTGTAATATAATTGCATCACAGTTGCTTGTTTTGCCCTTTGACAAATATTTGTCTAACATAATTTTTGTTTTTACTATTCTTCTCTTCATGATCTTCACCTTTTACTTTTTTGTATACGTTATAGGCGGGTACTGTGTATATGCATAGAATAAATACAGGGTGTTCACAACGTGTAAACTAGGTGAAAAATGACATTAACAGTTTAACACTAGACCAAAGGGTGGATATAGTCCTTATTGATCCTCAAGGATGGACGAGTTGATTGTCCGCCACCCATTGTGCAGGATGAGTATCAGGAAGCTCATTTACTCATTGATCTGAACTGCTAGCTTGCGTGGAGAATTTTTTGCTTAAATTACCACTAAATCTTCTGTACCTCCAATATATGGCATAACGACGGTTTTCAATATAGGGAATGAAATTGCCTTTCATGAGCATCAGCACAAGCCCTTTTTATCGGTCTAGTATGTATATTGATTGCTTCGAACAATGTATCCCCTTGCTGCTCATGGGCATCTTTGTTGACATAGGTCATTGTACCCTTATACTTAAATGAGAGTTTTATGAGTTTTGTCTGCAGCGAATTCCAGATCGATATAGCGGTCTTTGTCAGATCTTCCACTGTGCCTTTTAAGAATCGTCTTATTATGAATGTTACATTGTTTATACTTTAATTACTCTCCGAAAATTCAATTAAAGTCGCGCTGCCTTCTGGGATCCAAACATTCCCAATGGAAGATGAAATATTAAGATAAACCCCCATAATGATTCTATATTGAATTGAATCAACTCTAACAAGCATCTGTTAATTTGTTTTTCTCTTCCGCCGCAAGAGGGCACTTAATTGTAAAATGGCGTCTTTCAACTAAATTTCAACTAAGGAAAAATGCTATGCAAAAGTTTGGGAAATGCTTTTTAAATATTATCAAGCTCGATAACCACATAAATTGCTTGAGCTTATAAGCATCCTGTATTTAACATAGGCCTACTGTAAATATGCAATGATTTGCGTTTTATTTAATGCAGTATTGCATGGTTGCAATTGAACAAACAACTGTTATTGGAATTTAACTTTTTTTTTTGGTTCAGTTAGTAATAATAATACTATCGTTCCAAAATTGCACATGCACGAATAGTCTGCAAACATGTTAAATCATTCAATCTGATTCCTACTTGTATAATACACCCTGCTTTTTTATGCACGGAATATAAATAATTAGCATATTTGGCCTGTTTAGAAATATGTTGATTGAATCGTCATTGTTGAAGTCAGATGATAAAACCAAGAAGTCTTTCTCCATCACTGTCCTCTAGCTTCACTTATTTGCAAATACACTGTCCTACGTAATACGGTCGAAGAAGGGTGGTGGTAAACAAATTGTGATGCGTATATGAATTGCTTGATTAACTTTAAATTTGCTGTGGCTCAGTGAATTCTATAAAATTGTCTTTGTTTGCATCTACATGTACAGTACTATTTGTTTTCACATCCTTGGCTTTGTTTTCCAAACGCTATCTCTTTCGGTCTCTTTAAAATCAACAGTCTAATGTGTTTTGGAATTGTGGGTCATCATCTTATCAGATTATTCATTGTGTTCAAATGGATGGCTCGCTTTAGCATGTTATCGCGTTTTTAAAGCACTGAAGAAACTACTGTTGTAGACTTGATTGGACTGTTTTACACATCACATTTGGCAACCTTGCCATGACTGTTGTCAACTTTTGTTGGATAAAACTGCTAGCAGTGATACTTATTCAAGTCAATTTGCCAGCTGCATATGGTTCATGATCATTTAGAGATTGAAATATTCAAGCTTTAGCACGAATTTGCGTGGTTGACCATCATTACATTACAGCTAATTTAATATAATGTGCCTTGCAGCTATTACTTGATATTGTGCATTTACTGAAGGACTAGCTTTCCGAAGTTCATTGCCCTGAAATTCGCATTGCAGTCGAATGCAGTATTAAAGCGTCTTTTGAGTTCAGGCTCAAATTTTTATGTCGAATTTTGCCACTGAAAACATGTTGTACATGTATTGGCCGCCAGTGAATTTCATTTTGTCATCGTTAAGGCCGCACCATAACGCGAATGACACGCAAAAATCGTGATCAGTTTTTCAAGTAACCGTGGCAAGTCGATATGGGTCACCCATAAAGGATGTCCGGGGGATGGAGGGGGCAGCTGTAATAGGTACAATCTAGGATGGAGGGGTCGGTGGGGTCAAATGATGTCCGGATGCCCCAAATTGAAAACGGTGTTTTTACTGGAGTAAATATGTTTTCAGATAAACTCGTGTTTGGTTGAACTGCTGTGGACGACTGGACGTGTCATTTTAACTAGTGATTGTAAAGCTTATTATCATGCAAATCCAATAGCTTTCAGGACTGGTTGACAGCCGTGACCAGCAGTAAATTCACCCGAAATCTGCTAGTGGGATAGGGAGACAACAAAACCGGATAGAGATATAAAACTATACTCATTGTGCATTGTGCTGATCCAAGTTTACTCTTTGAGGTTCCACAAACACATCTCAGTAATAAGAACACTTAATTTTCATACCCATTTCACTTGACTTTAGTCATTGCAGAGCTAATTAACAATTAAAATACATGTAATGACATAGTGTAACTGTAAAGGACTAGATGTATGCACAATTTTGAAAGCTTATACGAAAGCTTGAATCTTTTAGAAGATAGTTGGAGCACTACAGTAGGCAGTCTTTATCTGGAGATAATAATTATGCTCACACTTGGAAAGTATTAGCATTGGTACCAACCGAAAGCCTGGCTATGTAGTAAATAATTTCCGTTTTTAGTTTAGATTAGTTTTCGATTTTTTGATGCTTGGTTATATGCTAGGTTAAACACAAACAACAAAAAAAAAACAATCACAAAACAACAAAAAAGCAAAATTTTAGACAAGTCGGGTTGAAATATAGTTTGTACACATTTGGAGAATGGTCTAATCTTTAGTATATCCTCTTATTCTAAAGCAATTTTATTTACAATTTTGTAACAAAAAAGCAAAAAAATGACAATAATTTTCCAAGAATATTGGACAAGTCGGGTTGAAATATAGTTTGTACACTTATGTTAAAGCAATTTAATTTTTGTTGATCTACAAGAGTAACTACTCTACCGCTGACAATTCAGGAAAATATCCGGTTTAGTTTTGTCAACTTTGCATATCTCCCTAAATTATAAATTGTTAAGTTTTGTCAACATTTAGAAAGCAGAGCCAGGCTGGAAGATCCCAAGCTTTCTGTTTACATTACCCGGCCTCGACGTTGTGAATGCCTTAAGCCTTCTTTTGACTAGTCTAATCGATAAAAATCGTTTTTTGAGGCTCAAATAGATTCCAGATCCAGTGCAATAGACGGCACTGGTGTGGGCCATAAAACCATTGATTTGTCGTGTATTTACGAAAAGTCTTTGGAATAAATAAGGATTTCTTTATTGTGGATCACCAAACTCGGTATTCAGTAAGAAATGTTTTGTTAAGCAGACTGAAAATAACTCGAATAGATGGTGCACTGATGTTCAATATATCCATGCTTGGCAGATTGCATTGACATGTAAATCTGGTGGGCTTACCAAAATGGACATCATACCTTACCCTTAAAATCTATTGAACATGTTTGGAGGGCTTAAAGGGTGCGTTATTTAAAGTTAGTTCACATGTGTAAGGCCTTAAATCTCCCCTCCAAACTTTTTACATAAAATATAAGGGGAACCTACCCACGTGTCAGTCGGGTGTTTTTAATTCACCATACATCATAGAATGCAATAAATAACTCGTATTACTTACTGTAGGACATATTACACATTGTCTAAAAGGAGATTTTTTTAGACAGGCGAGGGTGTGGTTTCTAGTTGCCATAAGTATGCCAATAAATAACATTTTGGTGAGATTTAGGTGGTGTGACTCGGTCCATTTTGCAACATTACTGCGCTAATCGCTAATGCTTTATTCTTGCACAAGGCTTCCCATAAATCTATTATTCATATTGTTAGCCATTCGGACATACACAACTTTTGCATTGGACTGTTTTTGGAATTTTATATGCATCCTGTGGTCGATTGTATCAGAAAAATAAACGAGACCAGTAGAATTTGGAAAATTTAATGATGCCTAGTCGTGGAATAATCGTTATTTTAATATTTTAATATCTAAAAAGACTGCCTCCAATCACGCCATAACTACACTATAACCTGATATGAGCAGTTTAATATCAAGCGGATTAATTGAAAGTAAAGTTACTCTAAATGAAAAGTACAGCCTTGCATAAAAGGATCTTGTGCTAACAGACTTTTCAGACCTGTATATTTTATCACGCCGGTCGATTTATTGGTTAATGACAGTATAATTTGAAGGGTAATCGCCAATTATGCCATATGAATTGCATTATTGGGAGACTTGGAGTGTATTCTCGATTTACGTAGCCTAATTGGCTTGCATTTTCGTGCATAAAGGATGCCAGTTTTTCTGCAGTAATGACCTTAAGGACTAATTGGCTTAAATATCCGATGCACAGTGAAATGAATTGGCTAATGCCTGCCTAATTGTGTTGATGATGGTTAATTTGGTGATTGCGCAATCACCATTTAACCTTGGAAGGGAGTATTTGTTGTTCAGGTATATTTAAATTTATGTAGTTTGACTTCAGCCATCTGTATTTTAAGTTGAAAGATACATGTAGTGTGCATACAAGTTACCTATTCTATGTATGCAGTCTCGTCAAACACCAGTAGCTCAAGATCTTATCGTAAGATTTGAATAATGGTTGGTTGCATCGACTTTGTTGACTTACATGGTGTGAATATATGTATTTCACTGTCGGTTTTGTGTATGGCGCTGTGTTGTCCTAAGGAAAAAGGAGTTTTTTCCCGTTATTTCTTTATTTTCGCATTTCACGCTGAATTACTTTCTCAATGCTGAGTTTGGCTATACACGCTCTCGTGCATTTTTAGAAATATAGTCATTTTACAGAAAAGATCATCATAAAGCCTCACTGTGAAAATGTCAGAGCATACCGACAGAGATGACAGTGCCCGCGCCTATAATATATTGATACAAATATGCAGTTTGTGCGAGCTGAAACATATTTGTCGAAAAATAACATATCTTTTGTAGACGCCTATTTTTGTCAAGTCCATAGCGTAACTATACTGCTGTTTCGAAACGCTTCATTCGCTGAAGCATTCACAAAATACCTTATCAGAGAAACTTGCTATTATCTTCGAGAAGGTATCCAGACACTTTGAGTAATGTTGGTAATAAAAAAGAATTTGTACATCTGCATTGAAAGTCGAAATAATGCACGTACATCTCTTTATCAATGGATTTTATGGATTGATATTTAAGCTTATAATGTACAGTAATTTTCTTTCCAAGTAAATTATGTAATTTGGTATTTTTTTAACCAATAGATTCCGTATTGTTTGGACTCATTATAACATCAGAGTTCCTCTAGACCTTCAAAACCTGGAACTGTCAGGGGAATGGGCAGACATAAGATAGTCAGGAAAAAATGATTTATTTACAAATGTCTGGTAACCCATATGTCATTATTGCATTTGCTTTCACATACTGTACATAAACAGCTAATAATTAGTAATTTGCACTAAGAGACATACTCAGTTACCCTGTATCTATACAGCTGTAGAAGCAGAATTACCCATTTAGGGAAAAAAATCAAATAAATTGTCAATTTAAAAAAAAATCAAAATTTGTTGTTTCTTTATGACATTTTTTGTTCAACGTCCTGTTTTTAAGTAAACATTCTTAGCATACGGTATGACATTTTTTGTTCAACGTCCTGTTTTTAAGTAAACATTCTTAGCATACGGTATGTCACATTTTTGTATTTTATGGGAAGGACCTGAGTAACCTGTAAGTCAGGGAAATTTTGAATATGCTCTGCAGGTCAGGGTATTTCCTAACTTGGAAGCTCAGATGGAGACATCAACCGTTTTAAATGTTGAAATTATGACAATGTCAAAGTTTGCATGTGTGCCAAATTGAAGCAAATTCGGAGCATCTTGAGTGTTCCAAATTAAAAATACAAATTGAAAAAGTGAATTCCTTTGATGTTTGAACCTGGGAAAATCAGGGGATTTTCATACCAAAACTGTGGGAACCCTATATTCGCGCAATATCTGTATATATTTGGCCATGTTAAATTTTTTTTTATTTTTGTTTAATGCTTGTTTTTGAACCTGCATTTAGTGGAGGTTATTGATTTACACAAGAGAATACAAGACGTTCAATACCATTATGCATCATGCGCCTTCGGTCATTTGTTTCTTTCTGCAAAAAACGTTCATTCATGTTTTGTGGGTTGGGAATTTATCCCGTTTGTTGAAATAAAAAAGTGAGATCCTGGAGATGTATTTCGCCACATCCCATTTTGCGCATTTCATTATAAATGAATAAATACTGTTGCTTTCCCCTGTATAAATACTGTATATCTTCTGGGCGTGCGAACATGTTCAATTATTTGTTTAGTACAGCGTTGTATTTGCAGAGGGCTCCACAGTACTTTGTGAAGGCGTTTTCTGGTTGTGTACATTTACTGGAGATGCCTCCCTGGTGGCAGCACCATCGACAATAACTTAAGCTGCAAAAAACAAATTTTTGTCCTAGATCATCATTCACTCGTGTGATGTTCCACGTGTGATGTAATGCCATTAATGCTTGATCCAAGAAACCATTTGGAATGAAGTGTCAGGCGTCTTGAGTCAAATTGATAACATTATGACTTGCAATGTTGCATTTTAGTTACTATTGTTTAATGCATGGCTCGTGGTGCCTGGCAGAAGACAGACCCAGCCAAATGATGGGCTTCGTTTCGTCGATAATTGCACAATCATTTCGATGGAATGATACTTTTACGAGGCTATCAAGTACCTGCAGGACTTTCTAACCATTATTAATGACGTGCGAGAATCTCCCACCCAAAGTGCGATCTCTCCTTAGATAGCCGTGCATAAGAAAGCAGCATTGAGAAATCTCATTTTGTGTTCACACTCAAGCATGACTGCATTCGTGACTTATTTTCGGATCGCATTGTGTTGTCACTGGCAATATTAAAAAGGTGAAATCTGTACGAACGAGACACCGAGATACTGCAGGGCGACCTAGTTGGCAATTCTACAGGAGAAATAATTGCTGCATTCATATATGTTATCACTGCATGCATATGCTGTTGCCATTTATATTGAAACAAGACTGGCGGTTTTATAGCAATCACTTTACTATACACGTACGAATTTAGTTGTTTTCGCTGATGGTGATATTTTGGGAGTTCGTCTTCTGCTAAGACCGTTCTGAGAATAAAGCCCACAATTAAGTTACTGTTGCTGTTGGTTTAGTACAAGATGTTGCCAAACAGGATATCCCTGAAGGGATTTTAATGCGATGGACGTCGCAACGAGGCGTTTAATTAGCTCTTCATTTCGAAATATCCAGTTTTTAATGGTAGCTTTAATTAAATTCAATCTCGTAATGTCGAAAGTAATATTAGATTTTGCTGGCAGGGCAATAAAATTGCATATTGTATCGCAGGGGGCCTCCATGACACTGCTAATAGCAACTTTATCCATGAAAACTATATTAGTGCTCTGTCTGTGGCTGTCTGCCACTTAATTTCAAGTATTTATCTACAGTTTGTAATCAAAATGGCTTAATTTTCTTTTTAATTATGACACGTTTTCGTGTAACTTGCATGCGTTTTTTTTCTTCCTGTCTTTCCTTCCAACTAGATTAAAACAAGCTTTGGAAGCATATGTAGTGTATCTACTTGGCTCTATATCCTTGAATTGTAGTGGATTTTTGTTTTGATTCTGTAAATCCAGGACATATATTTAAATTCTAGATACTGTAATAACACATTACATTGAATTAATGGCGACCCTCTGTTCAACAAAATGCCAAATTAATTAATAACTATGATTCGCTTAATAACTAAGTCAGTTTATGTTGTCCTGGAAAATAAGGAAAATAAGCCGTGTATAATCCTGGAAATATCCTTAATTTGAAATTACTGGTCAGCAGACACTTAACACTTGTATGAGCTCAACTATCATCATAGATCACATTGTATACAATGTAATACAACGTATGAATGCATGCAACGCAGTAAAAGTGCACATTACATTGTTCACTTTGTTTAAGATGAAGTTATGGCAAGTATACCCCAATTTTATGTGATTTGTGCAGCGATTTATTTGCCTAGAGTTCATCGTACATGCATGCTCGAGCAACAATAGACACCAGTCATACTTCTATTTCCGAATTACCATATACTGAGTTTTTTTTATAACTTTATGACATCAGCTTGGTCAGTACCAAATTAACGTGATTAATTAGATTGACCTGTTCGACAAAGGAGACATGCAGATTGAACTTGTATGGAGTTTCCCCCTTTGAGGGGCTTTTTATATTGTGCCTGCCTATGCTGAACATTTGTTTCCTGCATTTTAATGATGTTTTTGTGGCCGTATCCGTCATGTTATTGTGCTGTTTAATTCTGACTACATTGTGCGAATTTGAACGTGTGCCGTTTTGTCTTCAGGCTGCTTCCATTTGGGGTTAGTCCACATGTCCACAACGTGCAGGGTGAAATGAGCAGGTTTTGCATAAATATCCGCAATCTGGCAATCTCATTTGAATTTCAAACAATTTTTTACTAGTATTTTTTTCCGTACTCATGACGCCATATTCTTAATATTGATTACTCCTGTATACGTGATTATATTAAACTGCATATAAATCGTGTTAATACGCTGGTGCAGTCGCGTTCAATGATGTGGATGAAAAATGTTTTCCTCGAAAAATACACAGGTCGATCATGGACGCCTGAGTTTTTTGTACAAAAAGCATTTACATGTACTTCGACGTGGGCGGACATTTTAAATTGTATGTATGACTATGATGGATTAATACGAAATCCTATATTCAAATTAGCAACATTTATAGTTAAGGGGATAGGTAAAGTTTGTGAAAACACTACCAGAAGTTATGGATTTGTAATGTGTAGTATAGTTAAGGTACATACAGGTAGTACACTCAACTTTATATTCCTTACTGCCGGAATACTGTGTGCAAATACATGTACAGTGTACAACTGCAATCTTAGATTTCACATGAGTGTTTTAATCTTTAGCATGCAAGTGTATGAAACCGTAATCCTCGTCATGATGATCCAATGCTGAAATTAAACTAGTTAAAAACTCGTCCCCTATCATTTATGATTGTGATACACATCTTGTAATATGTTAATTACATCGCCATAATTGAAATAATCTAAGTAGTCAGGGGTTAATAGATTTTTTAATACTTAAATATTTCGGCTTCCTGGTACTGTCCTATCCACCAAGTTGAAATTTAATAGACAACGATATTTGATAAAATGATCATCAAACATCTATATGCTTATCAAATCAAATCAGGGGAATGACTTAGTTTTGTCGGTCAGCACATCAAGTTTTGGTTTATTAAGTGCGGTTGTAATACTCATACTTGTCTCAAAGTGGTTTTCAAAGCTGGAACCACTTGTCGACCTCCATGACCGACAAGTTTAAATGTACATGTTCGCGAATTGCAGTGGCATTATTTAAAGAACCCAGATGCAGGAAATCGTCCTGTTTTCTGGTCGTCACATCTAGTTGATAGATTCAACCCTTTCAGTTGTACGTCACACATGCCTCAAAAGATGTTTGAAAAGCCCCTACATAATTAGCTTTCTGTGATCGACATTTTGAAAGTGCACATCTTCAACCAGATGAGGCCAACCATAACGGTGTTGAACTTGTCTGTTAACATATGTGTTGCTTGGCTATGGGGATCCAGTCATTTATTTGACATGCCCTTCCTTCTCTAACGATTGCTCGCGAATATGCATGGAAAGCTTTGGTATTGTCAAACAATTAAAACTGCAAACATTGCCTGCACTTCAGGCCGGTTTTCACCAAGGGAAAATGGCAATGAATGAAGACTGAGCCAAGGAAGGATAAGAGTGAAGACTTGCACCACAATGTGATATGGCCGTCAGGAGTATTCATCCATAAAAATCGATTTTCGGAAATAATCCACCCTTCCAGACACAAAAAATCCATTAGGCAAGGTTTATTATTGAAGTGCAGTTTGATATCCTATCGATGATCCCTATGCTAGCTCCAGGACAGCTCAAAGTCTTGTGTGGTTTTGCGCTGTTTCCATTCTGACAACTTAATGCGACTATGCAAAATGGAAAGCTAATTTCATAAGGGTGGAAGTACCATAAGATGCAACAATTAGATAATGCAAGCAATATCTGTGAACTAAGTTTAACAGCATGAAATGTGCACCTCAATAATGCTACTTCCTCTATGTCCAATGCAAGCAATCTCAAATGAATGCTGCATACAGTAAAAGCTTATGACCTACCAGGTATGTTGCAACATGTTGATCATCTCACATATAAACCCTGTTTTGAATTCAAGTATATTTGAGGGCCTTTGCTTGCTTTCTGTCAAATCAATGTGACTGTCATAACTGTCCAAAAATGAAGGGCCTCTGCTTACCTCACATGTCCACTGGAGTCGTTGCACCACAATTCGACGGCCGATTTTAATTTCCACACTATTAACACTGTTTGTCACCGAACTGCACCACTTGCAAGTCGTCTGGGGATGCCCAACTTGAACACTGCAAGAGTTGACTGTCATTGGGCGCGCCTCCTAACGGTGCATGTCTGGCTGACTTGTTGCACAGACCTTGCTCCAAGGGTAACTGGTATCCACACGTGAGCTTGTAAATCGTGCCAGCCAGCTGAGGTGGTGGTTCAACTTTTTCCAAGCCTACACTTAGCACAGCCTTGGTCGAAACGTGGGCCCAAAAAGCGCAGCAAAAACTGCAGTCATGGATGGAGGTACATGTAGATGGTAAATAAGCAGCTGAGCTACAGTGAAGGCTGAATGGGACAGTGGCGCTATATAGCATGGGAACAAAGACCGCCATAAAGGGAGGGGGATACAATAAACAGGTAGGTGAACACACACCAATTTTTTTATTGGGAGAGATCTTAATGAGAGGTGCTGCGCAATAGGAGGAGTCTGCCCATGGAGGAAGTGCACCCCAATTGGGCGACCAGTTTTCGGCATCGCACTCCACTGAAGCAAAACGAGTTTTAGGCACTCGAAACCAACTCTGACATCTACATGTATTAGAGGCGAACTGTTTAATTTCATTTTGACGTCGCATTACGAGCGGTTTAATGTCGGTTTTAATGCCGGGATGCAAAATGATGGCATTAAGGATTTGGCAATCATAATAATTTGTGGACTGTGGAGCAATTTGCAAAAGGATTAGTCATCCTCAAATGGCTTTCCTGCCTGTCTACATGAACGCTCGTTTTCACTCAATTGCCATTTAATATGTGCGTGATGGCGTTTGATTGTCCCGATGACGACAATGACATTGGCACTTACTTTGCTGATATTTTGGGAATTCATGGTTTGATAATTCCACACTCTGTCCACCTGGCGCGGTGCCCAGTCGACACAATGATGCAAGATGGCATCATTTACATGTTGCATCTGCACCACATATGGCATTTTCCGAAATCTTCAATGCACTAATTTTACACTATTGGCTAAATGCTATTTATCCCTCAACACACCAGTGTTTGTTTTACCTGGCTACCTAATAACATGTGGACGCAGTGCCCAATTTAAATCGTCGAACTACTTCAGCCGCATCAATGCAAACATGCAGTGTTGATGCCCTTATACAGGTGTATCTAAGTGTGGGCAGCAAAATAAAATTACATTAATGGGTTATAGCTATAGTAGAACCACGAAGTGATGGAACTGGGCTGAAAGCGCCGACCAATGGAATCCAATCGCCAGTATTTCGCATACAGCGCCACTGGTGAGAGGAAGGAGCTCAACAAAAAAAAAACATTGGAGGCGCTTCAGCTCG